>WOGR01002547.1:0-17262 GCA_015342045.1 Leptinotarsa lineolata | reverse complement strand
GGCTACTTGGATATTGCACGCGAATCGTCGGCGTAGCGTTGTCAACATGGAGAACGTGTCATATCAATCTGACATGTAACAATTCATGACTGACTTGGGTTATGGTGATGACACTGTGATGGCGGATATTTATCACTGCGTGAGAAATCTTTCGTTTTGAACGTATGAAAGCGATGAGAGAAGTGGTACATTGTATAGAATCTGTAGAAAAACGTTAATTTTTTGTCCTAATCTGTCAAATGTTTTGATAGTTGTACTGCTATTACAGGTGGAGACAAATCCAAAATATTGATAAATCAAATATCATGAAAGTTGGTCCAACCATTTGTGAGTTGCAAATTGTGTAACTAATAATGATAGAATGATTATTATAATGATGTTGAACATTTTTCCGTATTTTTTGATTATTTCTTTTTGGGGAAAGTAAACATGACCCATTAATAATCAAAACTGATGAAGAAAACATATAATGGTGATGATAATGATGACATTTTTTTATCATTAGGAAAATAATGGAAGGACAAAATGCAATAGAGCTGAGAAAAAAAATATCACCCATATGGCAGATGAACCTACTATCTGAACAAGTTGTGAGAATTGATTGAATCGGATGCACTTGAAGTGAAATTGTCAATTTTTTAAGATGCCGACTACCGATAAATATACAAGGAACCCGTTTGTATGGTTATCTACTTTCTTTTCAATTGAATATAGAGCATATTTGTTGACATTCAATATAACACGTGCGTAACGAAAAGATATATTGAGAACTGTATGAACAGGAACCATACCACTAATAAACTTTCAAAAACAGGCTCTACCATAGTCTTCAGTCTCCGCATTTAATATCATGAATGGAATTAAAGATTAATAATAAGATTGCACCGTGTAACACATGCGCGAAGTGTTTTTGTGAAGTAACTTGCATGAATGTCTGTCGAATATAATAAAATTTACATCGAGGTATTCACTGGGAGAGTAGTTATTTTCAATCAGGAACGTTGGGAGAGAAAGGTTTGGGGAGATGATTGATTTACTCTGGAGAAACAAACTTCTGTAACTATTCCCAAGCGGATAATCTTCCTTCGGTTCTCATTGAATCAACAATTTCACAAAAACACTGCCAATCTGGGAATCCTATTGGATATATAGTTCACTGCGAATATAAAAAAAGATGAAATATGTATTACCTTGTTCATTTCAAAATCAATCGGAACTAACAACTCTTCCTAATTGAACTTTTTGTATAAATTATACCTTTTATTATTCATTATGTAGTTTCACGGTTATAATATTAGCTCCATTGCAACTCAATTCAAAATTGGAGGTAACTTTCCATAAAGTTAATTTAAAAGTTTACTCATCTTCATCCTGGATATAAATGAGTTTTGGGGCATATCACAGAATATATGGGCTTTTATCTTCAGCTTTATCCTCGTGATATTCAGTAATTTACTTGGTTATCGCCTTTTAGATTTTTAATGATATTCACTGTTTGAAGTACTCTCTTTATCTGGAATTGACGGCGACTTCCTGAATGAATTTCGGGCAACACGTCCTTGCTATAAATGAAAAGTCGCCGGGGTGTGAAATATTTTTCAACGAAAGTAATTGACAAATCGGAAAAATGTTCATTCACACTCATTTAGGTTTCATATATACGCTGTCCAAGGGTATCGGACGAATTGAGTTTGGTGTAATGGTAATTTCAAAGGAGAATATTAAAATACAACTGAGCGATTTGTCATGCGATGTGAAGTATAAAATTATTCTATCGTTTCTAGAATTGTTGTCTCCGGAATGAAAAGGTTTGTAAAATTTTCAAAACCAGTTCTGCATTCAATTGTAAAAAAATATCGAGTTTGAATACGAAATGAAGTTTGACAATCACTTGAAAATGTTTATGATAGAATATGACAACATTGGACCTAGAACTCAAAAAATCAGGAAACCACATACACGTGTTTCGGTCTTTTGGTCCATCATCAGTATGGTGTATCCAAGTGCAAAGGTGGGCAACACTTGATTGCCAGAAAAAGTAAAAATAATGCACAAAGCTATCAGCAGAAGACTGCCACACATATGTGTTTCCAAATAATAGATCTTGTATTGACAAGAATACTACTTAAAGTACTACAGAGACAGTTTCAGCTACCTTCGTGACATTCGGGTCCAGGAAATCATACAGATATGAAAGAATATCAGGTGTCTTGATATAGATCCACGATAAATTTCATTATTTCAGACCTACATTGTCTAAAATGATTCTACCATGATTCGAAATCTATTTAAGAACAAATCAATATCAATCAGAACTACAATTGTGCTCCTGGCTTCTGCTGATAGCTCCGTATTTTTGTTCTTCTTTTGGCAACCAAGTGTTGCCAATCCTTGCACTTGGCTGCTTTATACTGATGATGGGCCAAAAGCCCGAAACACGTGTCTATGATCCGCCTTCTTTGAGTGGTATTTCCGGTGGAATTATTCGATTATAATTGCATATGTGAAGGCTGCTCTGAAAATGAAAGACAATTCAATTTATTATTATTATTATTATAAGTATTTTTGATAATTTTAGTGAAATAATCGTCACTACGGGAGGGTTGAAGTGAGGAGAGGAATATTTCCATATCAAATAGTGTTATTTTATATATGTGGTGTCCACCGACAAAAGGTAGGTACATGGTGTGTAAAAAAGGAATTTTGATTGTTTCGGACACTTGAAAACATGCACTTTTACGTGAACTTCGTCAAATATGTGGAAATAATTTTTCACACCTTTATTTAGTAATCATATGTTCAGAACCATTCGCAGGTATGACAAACTCTTCAAGTTATACGATGCTGATACGAGAACTATTCAGTTGTATATCATTTAAATTTTCCTCAAACTCAGCATAATCCGTTTAACAACTTTCTGATGTAGTATTTGAACCAGAACTTGCAGAAGATTCCTCTCATTACATACCGCATCATATATCCCATTAACCCCTTCGAACTCTTCATCGAAAACGTCTTGATTCTTTTCAAAATCGTCACTCACGTTCATTTCAATGAAACAGAATTCATGGAAATTAATAATTCACGATGAAATTCTCACTGAAATTACGAAACTGGAAAAAAAATTGTGGTGATAAGATAGAAAACCAGAAACGAAAAAGCTACTTTAGTTACTTTAATCAGCTGCTTTGCGGCCCAATCATAGACTCGATAACTGAAACTATTGCCAACGAAATTAAACACCGCAGATCTGAGGTCTGACATACAAATGATATCAAGACCTCACATCCGACTTAAGGCATGTACATAGTTGTTTCTGCACCCTATGTACCTTTTTCCGGTGAACACCATGCATGCAAAAACTGTCAATAACGAATTTATGGCATATTTTTGTGAAAAAAAGTGTTTGGCTCCCTACTATTCCATCTTGATACCAAAAAGTTCTTCCAAAGGAAGAAAGGAAGCAATCAATTTCAAAAGATCATGCAAAGTCACTCTCAGACACAAACTGAAAAAAAGCCCTCCTGAAATAGCTACTTTCATATAAACATCGTATTACACGAAAGAAAAATTCTTTCGAAACAAATACTTTCAAATGAATTATACAAAAAACACTCTTCTCTAATCAGTTTGCATTCCAAACGTTCATTATGGAATTGAAACAGATATCATTTACAGGATTCCTACACAATATATTGTGTAGGAATCCTGGAATCCTTACATGGAACACTTTCATCCTCACTGGTAGACATTGATGTTTCGCCGTAAAACACTTGCCTTAGGGCTCTTCAGTTCCAATCTGGATAACTTACTTTTCCAAAAGGTAATCACTCCTAAAAATATAACCATTTTAATTTATTCACGTAATTTGTAATCGCAATTGTTGGTAAAAAACATAATCACATATTTTTTTGTTGGATAATTTTTTCTACACTATATCTACTATGGAGTGTTAGTTCATTCAGATGGCATTTACGATTGCAAAGTGATTATCAAAAGGCTTTCTACACGAACTTTATTGCATTGAAATTCTGATATCATTATTGATTCATACTAATACAATTCTAACTTTCAAACGAAAACGTGTTTACGTCTTTTGATTATAGATGATACTGTAAGAGATGGTGAATGCGCAGGAACATTTAACTGTACGCTTCAACCTAGGTATGCAAAATGCCTTCACCCGATTACATCAGATTAGTCACAAACATCGTGAATGCAATAGCGCCTTGAAAGAGGAAAGTGATTCAGGGAAGTAATTGTATTACTGAAATCTGAATTTCATTATAGAAGTAAGATTCGATATTATGAACTTGTGGACTCCTATTTGAAATGAAATTAAATTTGTGGTGCTCACATTATCAAACTACAATTTCTAAAAAACTTGGTTACTACATATTCACTATATTCGAGGCCAATCACTCCATAATAAATCAAATAATTTCATTCTCAAATAAGCCTTGATAATTTACCTACTCCAAAATATGTTCTCAAACGTCAAACTCACTCAGTGAACTGGCAGTAGATTTTAAAATATACAGTTTCTAACGTAAAACCATGATGAAAAAAAGTACTCGAAAAGTGAAAACAACTGTACTTCGCTAGGGACTTGTAACATGGCAAAGAAAAAGATATAATACTATACATGATAATAATTATAGAATTTTCACAATAGATTTTATTTCATACGCGTTTCGCTAGACGGTAGCTTCATCAGTTACTGTTACATCGAACTATTCCACAATGTCTTTTATATAACAGTAGGTAATAACAAAAATTATTAGATATATGATTGAATCGGAACAGGTAGATTTTGAATAAACAATTAGGTACAATCACAATGTTACTTATAAAAAACAGGTGAAATATTGGAACTTTATGTCAAAACTCAAATAATTGAATAGAACTGGCCGATACTTGATGATGAAAATCCATATTAAAACTCATTAATACAGTTTTATTGTATAGCGAAACACATGAAGCAGTTTTTGTGAAACCCTTTATAATGGAAGTCATACAATAAACTGTATTGGTGAGTTTTGAAACTCAAATATATTATGAATGATTAATTCTGTGAATATGTTAACTAATGATATTTCATGAGAACAAGTTCGATAATGACAAATGAATAACATGTTTCTGGTTATTCTAAAAAAATTCAATATTTGCGTTTATTGATTTTCATATCGTATTCTACCTAATTGTTCATTTGAAATCTACTTTTTTTACCAAATTTAATCATTTATGTGTTACTAGTTTTGTATGAAATAGTTTGATATACTAGTAAGTGATGAAGCTATCAAATCAGTTGTCATTACTTGCTTGAATGACTTGCGATAAACTTCATTTTCGCAGGTAATGGCCATATTTTTTGGCAACAAAATATATTATCATTTGGTGGTGCTTTTGAGGCGGGAGAAGGATAATATTAATCTCTTTTCCTGATGTATAACTTGCGTAATTGTACAACGAAAGACCTTTGTGAAATGTGCACAAAAATATTCAAATTTTCATCAGCCAGTACTTATTTTGGATTCACCAAACCAAGTGCATAAGAAACTAATGAGTCTATATTTTTAGAAGAATCAATTTTGAAGCCATAACCATTCGATTCACAGGTGAAGTGAAATATTTGATACTACATTCTCCAAAATTTGTGATGTCTTTCTTTTTACAGAGTCCCTAAATAAGTCCAATTGGTTCAAAACTGCTTAATTTTTCTGTGAATTCGTTCCGCGAAATGTAGAACTAATAAAAACTGATCCAAATCCTCCGTAATGAGATTTAAAATATGTAAAAAAAAATTGAAAAAATTGAGATATAGCTGGTGTCAACGAATCTATTAGACAAGTTATAACTTCTAGATGAGAAATGAGATTTGGTCACTTTCCGTTTCCACCAGAGATAGCAAGTTTGTAATCTGGATCAGAATGTGACATTGAAAGTTTTTTTGACTACTCAATATTTGGAATAACTTTTAATATTGCATCTAAACGGCCATGGTCGGACATAAATCAGCCTGAAAACTCATGATAATTTAAAAACAAATTGGTAAAATTATATTATCGTTCCTATTATTTTTCGAATAGCTATAATTTTTTAAAAAATTTTTCGAAAAAAGGCGTTATCCTTCTGAATGCTCGTAGAGTTGTTTTTCCTGAAATTTGAATAGTGGTTGGGGTTGCTGCATATATAGTGAATCCTTTCATTAACATATCCCCAAATGAAGAAATCAAGCACAGTTAGTTATATTCAAATGTTCTATCGAGTAATTGAGAACTTTCCTGTTATAAAAAATTACCTGTTTATAGCCATCGTCAGTATACAAATGTTGATAGAATCGATATTTGAAAGCTAGATATAAGTGCTTTTTCAGTATGTTTGTATGCAGATTCTTGACTTATTTTCAGTTCATCACTGACTTCTCTTGGAGAAACCGTTTAATCAACCTCAAACATATCAAGAATGTTACTCTTTATTCATGAAAGAAGTTTGTTTCGTCTATCGATTTGCATCTTGCTTGAAACAAGTGACGGAAAATGGAAAAGTATCCAAAAACTTTTTTCTTCGCATATCTTTTACATATACCACATATACCAAATCTTCATACTCTGCGTTTTTGAATTCGTGACTGAAAGTCAAATATTTATTGGTCGATTCAACTTGAAAAGAAGGAAGTTTTCTCAAGCAATAATACTGTAGATGAGTTGCCGTAATTGGTTGTTAGCAGATTACTCTCGAAGGAAAATATTTGGACACGTACTGGCGAGTGAATAATTTCATGACGTTGCTTACTCCAAAACTTGTATCAAAAGTTTTTTTTCCAACCAACTTGTAACTATCAGTAAATCAACGATTTGGTAGCAAACAATTCAAATTTATTTCTAAACCTCTGTACACTATCAAATCAAATGTCATTAGCTTCTTATATGTCGATAGAATTATATCGATAAAATCGATATGTCGATAGAATTTGTATCAAATCGATACAATCACCATACGATTCTGTTAATCGACCCCAAAATTAATTAAGATATCATTATACAGTAGGGAATATCTTGTAGCTATATTATTGAAAACAAATTTTGAGTCTTTCGTTCAGGACATGAGTTCACTTTACCCTATTGTTGGTTTTGAAGTTGAATCAACATATTCAGAGATGAAACACAAGGAGAGTCAAAATAATAATTACTGTTGTGAAAACATATTTTCGCCATATGTGAAATTTTGTTTCACTATTTGGACAGACGAAGAGAGAAGAAATGTTCAAATAGGTGCGTTTAGGGATTCGAATTATCCGATGTGAGTATGTGTGAAATCAAAACACCTTGAGTAGCGTACTGGAAGAAACCATATGGGCAGTTATTAGCCCAGTAGCTGAAAATTTGTTGAAGCAGCTTCTGGTGGTTACATGCTCTCTTTATGCAAATGTCGTGTAGAAACTGGTGATTTTTGATTGATTTAAGTATACCCAGATTATATTTATTCGGATACTATTCATGACAAAATTGTAGAATTTTCACAATAAATTTTATTCGAAACGCGTTTCGCTGTACAGTAGCTTCATCAGTTGGACCAGTCCAACTAATGAAGGTTACTCCTGAAATGATCTGATCATCTATTTGAACAACTTGAATATGGTTACGAAGTTTTTCTAACAATTTTCATCAGTTCATGTAGATTTTATCAGAAGTGAACGTCGAAAAAATGAATCGAATTGCTCAAGTGCTATTTCTAACAAGATGACACTACGGAATCAAGAGAACTCTGGCTCGATATTGGGAATATTTCCACTGGATGAATCAAATTAAGGAACTGTACGGTAGAGGCATGGGTTTTTCGAAGGAAATTATGAAATATAAAGAGAAGATGACATCTCGCAAAGACATGATATGAATTTTTGTTTTGATAGAATTCAACACATTATAGTTTAAACAAAGAAAAATGAACATTACAATAGAAATGAAAGTAGCATAGATCGAAGTGAAACGAAGTCTGATATCAAGACGACAGATTACATGGGAATTTATTGAGGAATTAGCACTTTGGTTTCCGTTAAAAAAAGCAAGAGAAGAATGAGATGCACATGAGAGCGATATTGTAAATAACATCCAAAAAATGAGGATGCCAATCATTTGTGATGTCGAAACGTTGAGGTATTTCAAGAAGGTGTCGAAAAACAAATACAATTTGTGTTGGTTTGGTTTTCAGCGATTTCTTCATTTTGAAACTTTGATATTAAATGTTACAATATCAATTTCAGTTCAATTATATTATTTCTGTTGTTCGTCTTCATGTTTAAAATTTTCCATTTTTTTAATAGATTTCACACGATTCAACGTGGATATTCAAATATACCAAATTTTTTCAATTGGTGATCTGAACAACTCCATAGACGAATGCCTCATGAAATGACATTTCTTATATCGCAATAGAGAAAGAAAATGAACATTGTAGTCTCAATAGTACTGATTGAAAGTTTCGTTTTCGCGTTTCCGAATTCAAGGAGTCGCCTTTTTGGAATAATCTTACCTTTTCAAGCCTTAATAATACAGTGCCGGTTTGACTGAAGCCGGTGTTGGAAGTTACGTGTCTTTGTTACTGATGAACCGAAAACATGAAAGCGAGTACTAAATAATCAATCCAATTTGCAACTTCACGTTTACTTCATCTATGCCCTTCTGTTTTAACGATTCGTTACTCATTATAATGCGACAATAAAAAAACTCCTTTTATTCAGCCCCTATGTTTGTTTACATAAGAGAAACTGTAATTAAAAGAAGTTTTCGTCATCGTCTCTACAGACAGCAAAGGAGTGGCGCTCCATTATTTTCGCCTTCTACAAATTGACAGGGAATGATACAAGAAAATAGGGTCTGTCATAATGTATCACTTCCGTTGAAGTCGCTTATCGACCTGAATGATTGATATTCTCTAGGGTGTGGTGAAATCAGGAAAAGATTCTAATTGCGACATACAATATTTGAAGAAAATAGAAAACTTCGAAATGAATACGTGAAGTAACATGAATCTATTTTGAAAAAGATGATTTTTTATACAACTACATATTATAAAATAATGTTCCATCGCAACGTCTGTTTTTCTGTCTGAACGCAATAACAAAAAAACTATTATTTTCATATGGTTATCATCAATGAATTATCTATACTTATGAATGCAAAAGTCATTCACTTAACACTAATTCATCTCTGTTTCTTCATACTGGTTAGCCCTAGGAAGCTGAAATTTGGTAAATAGGTGCTTTCAAATAAGCTAACTGGGGCGCTCCCCCGTGAGGGTAAAAGGGGAGCGTTCACATATGAAAATTACCTTTTCATCACTGTTTCTTCGTATTGTAATATTTTCGGATGCTGAAATTTTTTATGTTTTATGTTGTAGATGTAAAAAAGGAAGAATTTTCAAATATTCCAGCTAGAGCGTCCCCAATGGGAATAAAAGGGGTGCGTTTACATATGAAAATTACCTTTTTATCACTGTTTCTCCGTACCGCTATATTTTTGAAGGCTGAATTTTCACTGTAGGTTCGTTTTATCTAGTAGATGTGTGAAAAAAAATAAATTTCCAAATATTCCAACTGGGGCGCCAGCCGTGGGGAAAAAGGCGTCCATAAAATAAAATTATATTTCCATCACTGTTTCTCCATGCCCTTAAATTTTCAGTGAGTGAATTTATATTTAGTATCAGTATTGCACCCGTGTGGAACGTGGCTGGTTGCTAGTATATCATTAGTATAATTATTGTTTTTTGTGAATTGGTTGAAATATGATGATGTTATCTGACAGAAAACGTTACCCAATTTCTTTGAGATGTAACGAAACGATTTACTACATATTGTTATTCTTTCACAGGTCTACAGAAATATTCGCTATGGCATATATCTATCCTTCAAGGATTGATAACTATGTTTCATAATGGTGGTATGTGGAAAGATATTTAAATGGATATTATATGAATCCATCTTTATCAAATAAATACGTTACTTTTTTTTGATACCCCTCTCTCCTTGGCATCAAACCGGAGTTTATTTTGCCACAGAAATTTTGGAATAAATCGAGTGACAATGTTTTATATTGATATTTTAGATTTAATTATAAATGTTGAAGTTATATTGTATATTTTTTCATCGAGTGTACCTAAAAGGACTGTTATATTGGTTGGAAAAGGAACATTCGAGGAGAGCAAACTATTTAAGAAATCTGGCCGGTACAGTTCAAAGTTGTGACAAGTGAATATGATGTGATTTATATTCGCTTCAGAAAAATTGTCACATGAGCATAATGGGTTTACATCAATGCCTATTTTTGCCAAATGTGCAGGAAACTTACCATGGTTCATTTTCATTCGTGTGATGGTAGTGGCGGAAAATCTTGAAAAATTTAAGCTATGTGGGGGATACTTTTAGGGAGAGTAGGGTGGATTATTGTATAATGATTTTTGGATTTAGATGAGAATCCCCTCCAGAATCTTCCCCAATTTAGTCGTATTTCATATCTGACGTCTGATATATCTTGCGGAGAGCTGATATCAATTATCTATTCTGGGGAGGTTGTTTCTTTCGCTGTCACACCTACTTTTTCATTCCCGGCAATACCCGACTGACCTTTGATCCAAACAAAAACAATGTCAATTTCAATAATGAAAGAGTACTGTAAGTTTTTTATAATTTCAAAAAAGTGACTTTTCATTGATATGACTTTTGTAGTTAGTAATGGAAAGAAGGACAGATTTGGAATCCGATAAAATAACTGAACTAGCTTCACCATTATGTTTAACCCACGAAAGAGATTGAAGTATAGCATAAGCCTCTGCTGTGTAAATCGGGGTCTTATTGGGAAGGTGGAATTGGGAAATAATATTTTTTTTGTATATAAAATGCACTTTCAGTGCCATGATCACTTTTAGACCCATCACAATATATTGTGTTGGAGAATTCAATTGTTCCCAGTACCGATTTTGTTAGAGCTTGATTGTGTTGAGACCATTGGGAAATATGACCATTGGTTTGAACATCAACATAGGAAATTCCAGCTGAAAATAAAACATTATGTTCTGAGAGATGATTCATTTATTCTCTCTGATAATGTGGCGAAGGCTTCAGCCAAAGGGGGATTATTTTTAATACGTTACTTACCTCAAGTTTTTCATTCATCTCATGATTGCTTCATAACATAACAATTAAAATTATTATTGTAGATGTTTGCATCATTTTAAATGAGTATCGCTCGAGAAAATGCATTTAAGTGATCTCACAACCCGATATCACCTGCGTGATTCAGAAAGGTTGCAAATGAGTTAGTTTTGTTTTACGTTCCATGAAACATTTTGAAGGTCGTATTTTTGGGTTGTCTTCGGGTAGTTAGATACTCACTTTTACTTATGCCTAAAGGTTTAGGCTCCATTGTGCATTGGCAGAAAATCCAGTAATCCTCAACATAAGACCTGGATTGATGAAATACAGGGTGTTTCCTGAATACGTTACGAAACTTCAGTGGATGATTCACTCAGTTGTTTCTGAAACGGTATTTATAAAATATCCTGAACATCTTGAAACCGATTTCATTAAACTTGGTATAGTTATTTGAAGTGATGAGATGCTGAATTGCAATAATCAGATCCAGTAGCGTCTTAGACGGTACATCACCCAATAGTATTGGAAAAAAGGACGCAACTACATTTTTTTTTATTTTTCAGATCAAACAACCGAAAATAAAACTTAACGGTCTTCATCGTTTTCATCATATCTTTTTTTGTTTTCGGGAAAAAATTGAAGCCAGTTCATTCCAATTATGAACATGGAAAAGAACTGACTCTATCGGTTTGGGGATGTTTTGACAGGCAACTCAGTTGAAATCTGTAACGCCATTGGTTTCAATAAGTTTACTATTGAGAAATAAACGTTCAATTGCTTTTCGTAACATATTATTGCCAAGTCTAATCAAGTTCATACTCACCTGCTTCGAAAATCAGGTGACAGTGATAGTTGTATTATCATATCAGTAATGAATCCATGATGAATGAATCCACGTTGAGATGGCTGAAATACACTTCATTTATGGATAAGCAAATGGAAATGCGAAAGAAACACAGATAATCAATCAGGACAGATATCTTAACAGAGTTATTTCATGTTCTAAAATATTCAGAAAGCCAGACGAATTATGTGAAACTGGAAGTTTCAATGAAATGTAGGTGGTTGAAAACCAAAAAGTTTTGTTACAGTTTTTGTTCTTCCACCACCTACATTTTCTCTGCACCGGAAGAAGCTATACTTAATGAGATAATGAAAGAATTTTTTAAATAGTACCAAGAAAATTGCACTACAGTTTGAAGTTAGCCCAAAAACCATTTGGAAGGTTCTAAACCTTCCTATAACCAGCGGGTCTAAGCTCTACCTACTGCCTCTAGATTTCCACCCAAGATTATTATTTTGGAGGTGATTGATTCAGACGATATCATACAATAATCTCCTTTCGTCAAAAATTTCATTCAAGGTCTAAATTAACTTTTCGAGAGATCATTTTTGGACAAAAACCCCCACGTTAGCGGAGTAATTAATTTTCTGTATCAATTTTTTCCCAACTTTAGGGTAAAAAGTATCGGTGATTACTTAATTGACTCCTTTTTCTCAGCAAGATCAACTGGAAGATCCTACAAGGACTTATTACGATATTATTCACATATTTTTTTAGAAGTAACCATACTTGTACAAGTCAATATGTTGATATACTATGGAGCTCCAGCTCAGTTTGGAATACTTGGTCGTCAGCATTTTGATATCACCTGTCCTAATCGTTGCTTTGTACGTGCAGGACCTCATAGTTGGCCATCTCGCAATTCTGATATGATTCTGAAAACTCTTGTTTGTAAAATTCCTGAACTAGATGTGAATCACTGAGGGAATCGAAAAGTTTTGAATTACAATGTCATGAACAATACTCCAGGTATTTTTGACGGTGTCAGAAAATCGATGACAAATTGATTGCAGTCGTCTATTTTGCTCAATCGCTTCGAAGTCTAAATGGGTCATTTTTTATTTTTGGTTTTTATTTTATGTTGTCTATGGGTAGTTATTCTCGAAAATTAAGCTAGATATAAAAAAAAAACACAAAACGCCAAAAAGTTGTACTTCCAGTTGCTTTACCTAAAAATAAAAACAGATAGTGATTTACTAGTTTTCCAATATAATAGCTGTGGTGTCCACTGAGATACCAGTTGACCCAATAATTTCAATCAAGTTAGGAATAAACAAGATCTCCATTATTTCAAATAATCGTAACAAATTTGAACTGAATCAGTTCAAGGATATCCATAATTTTTATAGATTCCATTTTCTTCAACTTCAATGCACTGCATCTCAGAAAAGAGGGAACTTCGTACATATGTTCATACATTTTTTGTTCCCAAAAATACCTAAAGAATCACTCTCCGAAGTTTTCTGGTAAGGAAACATCCTTTAGAAATAGGAAATTTCCTCATCAAATACAATGATGAACTAGACTTTCCATATGGAATAGATAGAAATATTGTACTTTCGGATATTTGATGTTTGTTAATGAATTTTTGTGAGAGATTAGTTTTAATATGTGAACATTTTTTGTTTATAATGGTGATCATAGATACTTAAAAGACTAATTGTATTCTTTTCAAAATTGTAATCGGTTCAAATCATTTTTCTATGCTATTTATATCAAAAAGTAGAATAATTTCTCGTATTTGGATGATTTTTATAATATCTCATGTACGTTAATCTCATAGTAGTTTCAATGTTGATTACTTCTCCATCCACCCTTATGAACTTTGCACTACACATTTCTTTCATTTTCGCGGAGAAAGTGTGCTGCAGGGCTATAAAGTTAATCAATTATTAGAGAACTTAGGTCCTGAAGTCATCCAATAAAGAAAAAGCTCGTGCCCGTCTACCAGGTCCTCTGATGATATATTTTTCAGAAGACGTGGTCGTTATCCCGTACGTTTTATTAGTTTTTACAACCTGTCTCAAGAACTAACAGCATTCTTTCTAAATGAAATGGAATATTACTTTGAGTATCTAAATAATTGATGAAAAGACCTGGAGGGTAAAAGCTCTTTTGTTTTATTTGTTTTCAGATATGTCCCTTGTCCAAGTTAGTGAGTTATAATGCTGCTGTGAGAAAATTTATGGTTTCTGGTTTTTGTACACGATGAACTGGATTAGACTGGACGTGTTGGAGCGTGCTTTGTTCAGCAGATCATAGCATAAAATTTATTGTGCACAGCTCAAGTTGGTCGCTTTTCAAGTAGTCACGCAAATATTCATTATGTTATGTTAGATAATCGTACGGTAAATAGTTATTCAGCATGAATGACTCAATAGAGAAACCGTGACAAAAGTATCTCGGGTTTGCAATATGAAAAACATACTCTCCTCAAAACTCATTCTATGCGAACTTGTTATTTCAGAAACAAATGTATCCAATTCCTTTCAGAAGATGGTGAGTGTTATAAATAAATCGTATCGGTGAGTTTCGAAAATCCAGGACTAACCGCCATAAATTTTCAAAGAAGAAACATATGAATGATTCAAGTAGGGTAAAGGAATATTCATTTTGAAAAATATAGGTTTTTTTAAAGTTTGGAGACTATTCGGTACTTTGTAATAAAAAGTGGTGGTCCTAATGGAATTTTATGAAAAAAGGTGGTCCTCTTGGGATATCCAGTAATTTTCAACTCATTTTGAAACGCCTATATTAGCTTCACTAGTATGTTTGTTTGTTAGTTCCTAACCGACTCCTTTGGACTCGATTTTGACTAACTTTAAAAGAACAGATTCATTTTAAACTTTGTACACTTATCAAGAATTGGTGAGAATACAATAATTTTATATGTTCATCTCATTATTCTGATCAGAATCGCCAGGAATTAATAACTTCCTCACACAGTCTCTGTGTGAGAGCAAGTGAGACAACCATACTCTCTGCGCATGCTTGTATATTTTATATTGAAACAAATGGGCTTGAAATAACAAGACAAACTGAAAAGTTGAGAATAGTTTGAAAAAACTAAAAAACACGCTTTGAAAGCAACACAAACTAAAAAATAATAAATAATTCGAAATTGATTTGAGATTGTGTTCAACATCTTTAATAAGTTCTTAGGCTCGATGTAACTAATGACTTTCAATAATTCTGAAATGAGAATGAATCTATTTACTGAAATAAAAATATAATTCAAAGCATCTTACGCTTTTTCAAAAAAAAATTATTTTTTTTGCGGATAGATTTATTTCAGACTTATTGGAAGACTATATCAAGACATATAACTCATTGTCGATGCTGAACACAATCTCTAATCAGTTTCGAATTATTTCTCATCCCTCAGTTGTTTCGAAAAGGCTATTTCTTTTATAGACTGTATCTGAAAGTCACTTCTCTGCATGATCTACAAATCTTTTTGAAGAGTTAAGTTTGAAATGAATCAAGTACTTTCTTCCTTTCTTCGGATGTTACCGAAGAAAATATAAAGAAGTAGAGAGAAAAAACTGTTCTTTTCCAAAAATTAATCTCTGCCATAAATATGTCCTTCAATATAATACATTAATTTCATTCGAACCTAATTCAAAAGTGAAACTGTTCTTGTCTCAATACGGATCATAGAATGTCAATGTCACTGAATTTTTTTTATGAAAATGATTATGTTTGAGTGAAAAAATGCAGCTTCAGATGAAACACATCATAATATACCAAACTAGAAATGTATTCACGAGTAACCTTCTTGAATATGATTGAAGACTTATACTGACAGTTTATTTTATAGACATGATTTCATCAGAAAAAATTGGAAATCTAGGTCAATTTACTTTTATTGGAAAAACAAGGACGGTGCCATTGAATTTTACAGTGAATGAAGTCGAAGAAGATGTATCCAGTAGTTATTGCTGAAGGAAAATCAAAATTTTTAAAAGCACGTTGATAATCGAACTTTGATTTTGATTTAGAGGACACAATAAAAGTGCGACAAGAGGACAGAGATAGCTGATCATATTTATTGCAAATGTGAGAAACTGGATCACAGGTGAGAAACAACAAACTGGTCCTGAGAAAAGTTTTTTGCAGTCTTTTCTGAAGACTGTGGGAATTTTTCATAAAACTATGAGTACTCATAAAACTATGAGTATGTGTGGAAGATGATCCGCTATTGTAAACTTGACAATGAAACCAAGTATTTAAAAGAAAAGCTTCATAAAATATATACGGAAGGAACAACCGTTTGATGATTCGAATCCTATTATTCAATTTTATTTGATCAAGATGACAAATTTTGATGGAACTTCAACGTATCACCATGTGGTAACGGTAGTGTAGAAGTTAGCACATTCGCCTTTCAAGCGGAAGACCGAGGTTCGATTTCCCGTCGGAGCCATCGTGCTGGGTAATCGCACGTTAAAAGGTAAGGCCTCGTTAATCCATTGCCCATTATTCCAATCTACTCGTATGTAATATGTCTATGTTGAAGATGCTGATAACATAACCATCAATGTCAACTTCTCAGATCTGAATGAAATCCAAAATTGTACAGAAACAATCATCTGATAAATAATGAAGATGAAAGAACATCCATTCAATTTTTAAACAAATATCACCGGTCTTTCTTAACAGATCTTGGTTTGGAACAACAGAATACAGGGTGATTCTCTAAGATGGCCTACCCCTATAATTTTTTTATTATTGGAGATTGGAAAACGAAATTTGGGGTTGTGTGCTTTGCCGTACTTCCGGTTCGACCAGAAATGACCCCAACTTCCGATTTTTGAAAGGGACACCCTATATATTTTCACTTATTTCGATCGAGAATGACATTCTTAATCCAACAATACTTCACTTGTCAATATTTGACAAGTAAAATAATTTTTATTCTAATTTTTATTTTTTGATCTAGAATGCCTTGGATCGTGTAAATCGCTTCATTCTCAATTGAGTAACATGGGATAACTATGACTGTGAGGCTCATGACTTCACAGTCATTTTAAGAATTATTTCACAGTCGCAAATTTTTCCAGTTAACTTGATTTTTTCAAATGAATAGAGGGTAGCTCGTCGGCTTTTTGTAAAGGATCATTTTTTTACGAATAATTTGATGCCACACACTTCCACTTTATTTTCTTTATTTTTTTGAATAATTGCATGAAGGTCGCAAATTAGTCCATTAAGTTTACAAATTTTTAAAATGGCTTCCTGCTTGATCACGGAAAAGTCCAACCTTTTC
>WOGR01002546.1:0-17265 GCA_015342045.1 Leptinotarsa lineolata | reverse complement strand
AGCAGATGTGTGAAACAATAGAAATTACTGGTTAAGCATTTCGTTGGATGAATGTTGAAAAATTAATAAAAGCCTAATTCGACAAAAGAGTAGAAAATCACTTCGACCAATTTTTGGTTATGAAGCACCATTAGAAAGGACTGTTTACAATTAGTCTAGAGGATATGGTGGTTTTGCGTCCTTCAGTGATGAATGTCGTGAAATGCAAATAAAATCAGTTAATTCCAAAAGCAATTCAATGTCACGAGCAAAATAATTCGAGAAGATCAGTATGTGACATGCCATGAGATAGAAGAGTAGTACCTGCTATTCATTCGAATTTGAATGATTGAATACGAGGGTGCTCCCAGAAAATCAGGCCCAACAAACAAAACTCAAAAATTTTGGAAAACAATGTAATTATTTTTCAACATAATCTCATTGCAGCTCTATACTTTTTTTCCAGCGATGTTCAATAAATTCGATACCGTTTTTATAATAAGAACTGTATTGCTACTCAATATAGCAATTAATTGCCGACATCACTTCTCCATCGTTAGAAAGTTTTTGATAACTGAGCCATTTTCTCAGGTTTGGGAACAGAAAATAATACGGGGAGGCTAAATCTGGCGAATGGGGTGCATGAGGGTGCATTAATGGACAGTATTTTGAAGATAAATACAATGGTAAGATAGAACAGACGGTTTTTCACAGACAGCCAATTTAGAACTTCAAACATTGTTGTAGTTGGTATATATCTAATACATCTTAGAATTAGGCGCAAGCCTATATTCTGTAATTATTGCAATGCATCAAGTTGTGATAGTAAAGTAGGACAGTAATCGAAATGGGGTTGAATGACTGATTTGAAAACTGTAATGGAAGTCTGAAACGGTAAGCAACTGTTTACAAGATCATAGAAAAATAATTTTTTAGCAATTTTATTGCGAATATAATTGTAATGTTTTTTCATATTCAGTGTTTGATCCAAGATGTACCCCAAATACTTGAATTCCTCGACAATTTCAATTTTTTCATTGTATATACTTATACTTATAGATGCTTTGTCAATTGAATTGTGTTTATATTTTGTTGTAATCATCATTGCTTTCGTTTTATCGACATTGAGCTTGAGCTCAATAATGTTGAGGAATTCAGATATTCTGATCAGAATATCATTTATTTTATTGATAACTGTAAGTCAGGTTCACTCACTGCAATCAGAGTATCATCTGCAAATAGGTTGATGAATTCACATCCATCAATGAAGTTTATGTCATTGATGTAAAGAACAAATAGAAGCGGATCCAAGACACTACCTTGAGGTACGCCATTATTTACACCTTTTTGGTTTGAATATGTTCCGTTAATTTTAGTCTGTTGAATTCGACCAGAGAGGTAGCTTTCAAACCATTCAAGTACTGAACGAAATTCCATAATATTTGAGTTTTTTCACTAGGATAGTAACATCAATTGTCTCAAATGCTCTTTTAAAGCCGAGAAATACTGCCACTATATATTTATTATCAACAACAAGTTTACATTTATTCTTATTATAAAAATGGTATCAAACTTATTGAACATCTCTAGGAAAAGTATATAAGAGCTGTAAAGAGATTATTTTGTGTCTTCTTTGTTAGGCTGGGTACTTCTGGGACCACCCTCCTAAAAGGTTAAATTGGATTGATAAGCTTTGTCTCGTAGAAAGATATGAGTTAACATGAAGAATCGTTCCAATTGAGGATCAAAAGTTTTCTTTTTGGGAGAATGGAGGTGGCTGGCCCACAATGTGGGTTTCTCGTCGATCTTGGGCAGAATATTCCAGAGAATTACTGACATTATTATGAACAGGGTCCACTTGTTCCACAATTGATATTCCACTCCGTAATTGCTCTGATCTAACTGGGGATCTCTAGATAATCATAAAGATATATAATTTCCCAAAGTTAATTAACAGTTAAATATTTCTAATGATCATACGAAAACTATTAATGGCGTCTTTCTCTCTACAGAAATTGATTATGTTTTCCGAATTCAACCCCTCTAAGTCAAGTACGACTGACAAGTTATATATACTTCTCCAAGAAATTAACGCACCACTTCAATGAATCGATTTTATTTGTAGTCAGAGGAAAAATAAAAAATGAAACATCTTCAGAGTTAAACTATAGAGTATTAGTAATTGTAGTACTGTATTATCGAGGGTTGACGTAACATAGAAAAAAAAGTTGACGAAAATACAGAAAAGTGTAAGCAACGAGTGTTTCCACCTCTACTACGTATAACAGCATCACATCGTCGGCTCATACTTAAAAATATGTGCCTTATTCCATTGTGGTCCAGCCCTCTCCAAACCTGAATCAGTCTCTCTCCCAGTTCCTACAGGTTGTAAGGTTGGATCGGAATTGGATTGGATTTAAATCAGGGCTACATGCTGGCCATGCCATGGTGTTAATGTCAACCTCTTCGAGGTGATTTCTGACTATCTGTGCAACATGGGGTCTAGCGTTGTATTGCATTAGAAATTTTCTTCGATATAAAGGGCGAATGGTACTTCGTGTTGCTCCAAGATCTTCATTATGTAATGGATGTGTGGGTATTATTGAATCGACGACCAAGTCGTCGATGACTCCAGCCTTTTTCCAAAATAATTACTGCTTGGGTACATTCATCACGGTTTAAATTACGTGGTTGAAGCTCCAAAATAAACACAATTAAGAATTCTGTAACTGAATAAGTACACGTCTTAAACTCGTTCAGATTTGCAAACTCAATAGGTACATTTCGTGCTTCATTTTATATTTTTACAGATAAAAACTGAAGCACTCAACCACAGTCGGAACATATTGCATTCACAAATGGCATATACGAGGGGTTTACCAAACATAAAATTATAGTAGGAGTTTTTATTAACGCCAACAAAATATTTTGAAATTACAATGTGGAGCGTTAATTAATTTATTGGAGAAGTGAAGGTAAAAATTTTGCGATTATCTTCATTTATTGAAATATCCTACATAAAGGTGCATAAATACCAAAAATAATTTTTGATAAGAACATTCATTTATAGAAACTGAAAGAATACAACTTATAGTATACAGGAATCTGTTAGCAAATAAGCTATTCCATTCAAATCTGTTATTTGTAAATTTCACACGACATGCGAATAAAACCCAAATGATTCTTTCCTCGCCAGATGGATCTCAAGATTCAAAACCCTCTTACTAGAGAACGAGCGTGCTTTTCCTTATACTGCGGAGATTTTATATATTTCACAATCGATACTCGAACCTTTTATCGACGAACAATAATTCTTCATACTCAAACCAGCAACAGTTTTCTGGTTTGCCGGTTGATAAAGTGAATGAGACATATATAATATATAAGAATGTCATGAAATATATCATCCCTTTTTTAAAAATCGTTTGGTTTCACGCTCTCTCTTTCTTATCAGGTTCGGTACGTCGGTTCGAAAAAAGTTTATGAAGATGTAAACGTGAAAGTATTCAGCGACATACATTTTAGCCTTTCGTCTCGGTTCTTCGATATTTCGTAACAAAATAGGTGTTTCAAATGATTGGACCTGTAATTGGATACGTAAACCAGTCTATACAGATGGAAAAATTTATAGTCACTCTTGCACCCGGAGTATTTCTTGAAAGTGCAGTTAAGAGTGTGAAAAAACGAGTGAGCAGAAAATTATCAGTACCTCTTGCAAAAAAATCTCGAGAAACATCGAAATACCCACCAGTACAAAAAGTGAACAATTGAAGATATTATTCTCAATAATAATAAAAAAACTCAACCCCATATTGATTTATTGATATGCTATTTAAGAGTTCAACATTCAAATGTTTGTTACTTACACTGCCAGTTATAAACGTGTGAAAGTTTCTCTTCAAATGGGTCTTACATCAAGCGCTTCCTATCTGTAGTGTACTTCACTATTTTCAACAATAATACACGACATTCATACAATTCCATTTAATTTCCAAAATTCAACTAAACTCCCTAAGATCACGGCCAAGCGCATGCAAAAAGATATACACTTTTTATCGCAACATTTCGAATACAGTACACTTTTCCTCTCCTAATATCGAAGAAAAGAAAAAAAACTCAAATTTCTAACTACATTATATAAACAGAAAAAAATAAAACAATAATAAGGAATTAATCTCACTGGAGGATTTCGAATACGTTTCGGCCTTTCTGTAACAATATTTTTTTTTTGGAATTATTTCAACTTCCTCTCATAAACTGGAATTATTCGAGTCAAAAACTCCCCCCTGTGAATCTATAGAACTTTCTCTAGTTTCTGTTGTTGATTCTCGGAAAATCCACATTGATAATTGGAAATGAAGTTTCTCCTCGACGATACAGGGGCAACAACTGATTCATGTGACGTTTCCGTATAAGTGTAGTATTTGGAATTTTAACATAAAAATATTTTCGTCCCATCGATTTTACAATTATTCCAGTAACCCAAGTAGGTTTAGATTTTTTATAATCTCGTGCTAACACATACTCCCCAAGTTGCATACTAAGCCGTTTTTTTCCTTAATAAAACTGTTTTTGTTTACTTGTTTACTTTGAACCTTTTGCAATGTTTCTCTCACTTTACCAATCGATTTATTTTCACGCACTCCGACAAAATGGGGTTTGAGTAAGTCTAATCTAGTTTTCAAGGGTCTACCCAACATCATACGGGCCGGTGACTCCCTAGTGCTGTAGTTTTCTGTATTTCGATAAATTAAAAGAAAATTTGTAACTGAAAAGTTTGTTCAGTTAAGTTTTTTTCTTTAAACAAATGACCCATAATATGATATGAGCTTTTCAACTTCTTCCTAATAAAATGTTTTATAGTTGTAATACTATTTTCCGCCGCCCCGTTTGATGCTGGATGATACGGTGGTGACGTCACATGAATTATTCCATTATTTCTTAAAAATTCTTGACATTCTGTAGACATAAATGTCTTTGCATTATCTGATACAATTTGTTTGGATACACCAAATTGTGCAAAAAACTCCGCAGTCTCATTATAGTACAGTGTGATGTTATAGAATTTAGAATGAAAACTTCCACCCACTTTGACAAAGCATCTAGAACTACCAAAAACATTTTCTTAAAAAATCTAAATATAGACGTTGTCATACTCTGTCAGGAATTGGCCAAGTTTGCAATTCACTTTTAGAAGGAACTTGGCAAACACCAAGGCAAGACTTACACGATCGGAAGGTCTCCTCAGTTTCTTCATTCAAGGAGGGCCACCACCCATAAGATCTAGCTAGTGACTTCGTTTTAACCATCCACAAATGTTTTTTTTGTAGCTCAGATAGAATTTTTGTTCACAGTGAGCTCGGTACTATCACCCGGTATCCCCAAATCAAAATATTATTTTCAACTGATTATTCATCTTTTCTTCTTCAACATATAACTAACTTACTACAATTTTATCAGATTTTTCATAACATTCACATAACATTCACATCATTCTCATTCATAATTTATTGTCACATAGTTATCTTCCTCGGTGAAAGAATTATTTGTCATGTTTTCAATTGGGGGTCATGACAAAAAATCCGCACAGTTTTTATCACTGCTGACATACTGAATGTTAAAATCAAATTAACTAATAAATAAAGAGTATCTCAGCAGACTACTAGCGGTCATAGTAGGAATACCTTTTTTTTAACAAAAATTGAAGTGAGTGGTTTGTGATCGCACCTAAACAGAAAATCTCTACCCCATAAATAGGAATTGAATTTCTACACTCCACTAACTATACTTAGTGCTTCCTTTGTTATTTGTGAATAGTTTTTTTGTATTGGCACGCGATTGGTCTCTGTAAACCATTAGGATACTTGTGAGAAAGGGTTGCACCTACCCCATAAGAGGAGGCATCGACCGTTATTTATCAACTCAACGTTTGGATTTTGATGAGCTAATACTTGTGGAGAAAATATTTTTTCTTTCATTTTCTTAGATGCAATATCACATTCTCTCGACCATACGAACGGAGATCCCTTTTTTAAAAGTTGATAAAGAGGGTGTAGCACATCTGGTATGTTAGGAATAAATTTTTGATAATATTGTATGGAACCTCTGAATGATTTCACTTGAGACATATTAACTGGTTTAGGAATTTTCAATATAGCTTCATTTTTTTTTCGCTTTCATGCAAACCGTTCTTATCATTCTATGGCCTAAATATTCTATCGAGTCTTGAAAAAAATTACATTTTGATTTATTTATGGTCAACCCACAATTTTGTAATCAATTCAATACTAATCTTAACCTTTTCACATTCATGTTCCTGCTTACTTGCCCCTGTAATTAAAATGTCATCCAGGAAGAAGCACACTGTCAATGTTTGCTCCATTACTTGATGAAAATAACTAGGTGCTGAGGAAATAGGTCGGGTGTAAACAAAGCAACCTTTATGTGTTGAGATTGCAATAATTTTTTTTATCATCTAATGGCAATTGTTGATACGCAAAATTTCATTTAAATTTTAATTTAAATGAAACAAAGTGTGTGTGAGATATCATCGAAATTTTGTATTCGTTTAAAAGACCTATTGATGCCATTATAGTCCAATATCCCAGAGCGATCAGACATAACTCATTTTCACATAGATGAAACCATAGATTCTCAGTAGTGTCTCATGTTTTTTGAATATCTGCGTGCTTGTGGAGCTCACCTTGTGACACCTGGCCAGGTACCAGGTAAGACAGGTAACTAAAAATGAGAATTAGTTAACTGAGTTAACTGAGTTGAATAGTATCATTAGTATCAGACACTTTCCATGGACCAAAACTTTTGTCAGGCGCTTTATAGCTCCACAAAAAATAAATGAACTTTACTTATTTTCACATGGCTGATTTTTTAATATATTATCAAGATAATTATAACAGAGTTATATTTCATCATTCAGACAAAATGAAGTGACCAAACATCATACAAACACATCATTTGAAGGAACAATTCGCTCAGGTCAGTCTTCTACTCCTACAAACACGAAAATTATTCGCCGAGAGATTGAGCGCGAGCACTATACGCATGCGTTTCAGACAAGTGACACGTCTATAGTAACTCGATTCCTTTTCCTTCCACTCACAATCTTTTAACTCACAACGTAAAAGCCTTTTTAAGAAAGGTAAACGAATTCAATTCGATATATTGATGAAGAATCATTAATATCAGCTGCACGGCTGCAGCTGTTTTTGAATAATTACAGACTATCTAATATTAACGAAAAATTCAATCCAAAAATAAAAAAAAATAATACTAGCAGTTCACCACCATGCAAATTTGTGTTATTTCAACAATTCTTTTGAGCTAATTACATTGCTAGCATATGGAACAATGCAAATCAAAACACCTTTCATTTTGACTCCTGAAAACAATGGGTGGACTTCAGAAGAAAACCAGTATCATTTTCATTGGTTTGATGGTGACCAATTACCAGAAGACGTTAGTGAATCCCTTCAAGAATTAGGTACTGACTTCAAGTTTAGAAAAATTTATATTTGCATTTTCATGTTTTCTAATGATAAGGATGATGACTCAAATGGACACTATCATGATTGGGCTAGTGATGAAAATTCCAATGATTATAACGACGATAACGATGATTAAAGATGAACAAATACTTTCTTTACTCAATCATAGTCAAATATTTTTTTATAGAATTATTTCTGTCCCTGCTGGAGGACTCTATATTTCTTTGCCATCGGCCTCCGAATGAGAAATAATTTCCTCTGCAGCTATCACTGTAAGGCAACTAGATTAAATTACAGCTGAAAAAAATAATTTGTATAGACTGATTGAGTAGATGAACAAAAGTGAATAATTTGAGGTAAATTGAACTTTTTATAGATTGCTGTGCCAATACTTTGTAACTGGACCAGCATGAAATGTTTTGACAAATATTGACAGTGATACATAAATGGGAGGCGCCACGAATCAACAAATGCGTGTTTTCCAGATTGTGATAATGACTCGGGTAATTACGTCAGCGTAAGGATTTTCATATTAAAATCGAGATTTCGAAATTGAATCATGATGACATATCAAAGAAAACAATTCGTATTGTTGTATGTTCAGACATTCTAGACTAGCGGCTTTCGTTCATCATAACGAGTTTCAGAAATAGCTTTCAAAATATTCTGGTGTTTTCAGTGGCGGAACTATCGCAATCTTTGCAAACCTCAAACGTCTATCATATCAACCAATGAGAAAATTATTTATAATCACTGACTGGCTGAATGCCGTACAAAGTTCACTACAAATCTACAGTATCAAGATAGCAAAATTAGAATTTTCAAAGAAATTTTATTTCAACACACTGTGTCAAATAATGAGATTGCCATAGTATAACTGTCATCTCACGTAGATATATCCGGGAATGAAATACAGATAGGGTGACCAGAGAAGCTATAAATAAGTAAATTGAGCCATCAAATGTGAAATAGGGATGTTGAGTGTGGAATTGAGGTCTTAATAAGAGAAAAATGGTGAAATGAGTAACAACGTGTTCGAAATTCGATGAAATAAAAAGTTTTGTAGAACCAAAGAGGACTCTTCCAGCCAAAAAAAGGACATCAAGTATGCACATGAGAAAAACAGCAAAATGTATATCGAATAGTGAGTGATCTGAAAGCATTATCTGAAAAATCTTTCGATATCTCTGGTTCAATAGCATTCTGAACCTTCGCCTAATAAATAGTATGTTCCAAAATTATTGTAAAAGATACATTTGTATAACTAGATTTCAATGCTTTGGTGAATTTATGAGAGAGAAATTCTAACATTCCAAAAAAATTACGTAACGTCCTGAATGTATCCGCTCTAAACTGTTATATGCGCATACGTTATCAGTCCCCGACACATTATTCAGATTTTCGCGAAAAATATTTGAAATATCCCTGGAATTTATTTAGTTTGGGCATCTCCGAAAATATTTCGTAATACACTTATCCATCTGCCATGCAGATTCCTCTAAGCTAATGTAAAAACTACTTTGCACATTTGTTTTGGGGTGAAATTGGTCTTGACAACCGAATAAATGTAAAAGAGTTTTTATTCTGCCATATTAAAATTTCACTTCACCCCAGAGACGAGACAAGTACCGTAACAGTTTGAAATGGACATTTCGAAAACAAAATATGTCCCGACGGCTTTCAGTCGAATAGGATCATCATGAATAATACATTTTTTGTCACACTGTCTCAATTTATTTGAGGGCAATGCCCATCTTAATACATTTTTCATCCATTTTCTCCTTCTCGGCTGTATGGAAATAATAATAGTCCAGGAAACGAATAATCATAGACGGAAGGTAAATGAGTAGAAAACAGTTTGAAATCAGTAGTATAAAAGTACAGAGGGAGAGGAACTTGGTTAGAAACAAAAATTAAAGATTCTTCAAGAAAGTATTATTCCTTGGAAAAAAATGTAACCCTAATAATAAAACATCGAGGAAATTTTTTCATAGAATTAGGTTACATTTCTGATAAATACATATACATCCTATAACCATAACTGTATGTCCAACATGAACAATGTAAATTACCAACATTTAGTTAATCACCCGCAGCCAATTCATCATTGTGAGCTAACAGTGATAGTAAATTTTTTCATAAAAAACTTCCGGAAAATGTCAGTATGAGCGTTTTCAGTTTCTATTTTGTTTGTCGTCACATGAAAATGAGCGAATTCGTTTGGATGTTGCTTCAGGAAAACGTTCTTGAGGTGAGCACTTTGTTATAAAAACAATTGACCCTCTCTAAGTGTGGGAACACAATGAAAACAGGAGCGATAATCGGATAATTGTTATTCAATTTGGGGAAACTTTCAACTATTCGGATTCCGAAGGGTCGCGCTTCAGCCAGTTCATCACATGGAAGTTCGTGCCGTACCTATATAGCATGTGAAAACTGAAAATCAATAGAATATGAGATACACTTGAATGAGGGTTTGCTGGCGAAACTTCGATGCTATGGCTTGTCGGGTCATTTTTGTATATGGCTCTTCAGCTTCCTCAAAGAACGTTCCCTGTAAGATGCCGTCGATGTATTCCCCAAGGATCCATATTGTCTCCAAACTTCTTTTCATTGTATATCAACGACTTATTGGAAAAAGATGCCAATATATTGCTTTGCTGCGGATGCACATATTCACCGGCAGCAGGAGGTTGCATATCTTGATGAGGACCTAGAAATGATTTCGTACTGAGGTGAAAGTAAAGGTTCAATTCAATGCCACAAAAACTCAGGCATCGGTTTTCTTCAAAACGAAAAATGTCTCCGAGCTGGATATTATAATGTCAGAACAGAAAATCCTGCTTCCTGCTTCGATAAGTTTGTTTTGGATTGAAATGGACACAAAAATGTCTTGGCACAATCATGGCACAAAAAACTGCACACACATCAGCAAATTTAATGCTTTATAAAGCTCAGATCAGACCTTCTTTGGAGTATTGTTCTCATGTATGGAGCTCCGCCCGCGAGCATACCCTTAAGGTGCTGGTTTCCATCCAGAAAAGAGCCATCCACCTGATTGGAGAGGCGAACATCACTTGCAACTTTGATAGTCTGGAACATCGAAGAAAGGTTGAAGATTTATCTCTCTTATATAGATAGATACTTTCACGGGAAGTGTTCAAGTGACTGGTCACATTTGATTCCACCAAAAGCGGTACATATCAGAAATATGCGACGGACTATGGCTGCTCATAGTTTTGAGGTTCAACTCAGTACACCCCAAACGTCACTGTTTGAGAACTATTAAATTTGGAGAACTGAGTTTATGTGGAATAAACTTTCTGATAATGTTTTTCCAAATGGATTTAATCTCCAGCGGTTCAGATCCAATGTGAATAGCTACTTTCGGACAGGCAACGCTCTCAGAGCGCGTTAAGGATTTTACTATAGTGCTTGTATTTTGCCTTTGAAAAAAAAGTTTTTCCTGAGAGTTTGATATATGTATCTTTACTCCACGTAGCTGTTTACATATTTTATATCAGGCCATATTTTTGAATGACTTCTGAACATATATGCCAGTATGATTATCTAAAAATATTTTGCATTGGTTCTGTCTACATAAGACGCCTTTTCATCCATACTCACGAGTAGGTAATGCAATGCACTTTAATTATCGCAAACGTTTCCTTGATGAAATAGTCTGGTATATTTGATTACTGGCAAAAGACTTTCTTGCATGTTTTTTTGATACGATTACTGAAAGCTACCTGAAGTTGATATGAAACACGAAGGAAATACCTTTACGAGTAAACGTTATAAAAACCAAATATCGCGGTTGTTTGCGTGTATTTTTTCCTAAATGATGAAAAATTATTTTTTGTATCTTTTGGATTCAAAGCCATTACCCAATTCGTTTTATGCCTGAATTTCCTATAGTCTCGAATTTAAAAATCATTGGAACTGTGCTTGGTCAATTCTTTCCCAGATATGAAATTAACTGATGAAGGATATGAATTCATTTTGTATGTGGAGAAAATTTCCATGAATCTCAGTACAAAACATTCAATCAACTGATTTGAATATTGTTCATCGAAAAGAAAACAAAAATTGGTCACGAATATATTTGTAGAAAAGTAAAACCATTCAATTTCGAATTTTCTTCAAATCAAATATATTGCTGAATTGAATACCATTGGTTAAATATAATGTTTTCGTTATTTATCATAATCAAAATTTGTTTGTGACTTTAAGTTTTGAAATATTCCTTCATTAGAGTAGATACCAATATGAATAAGCCGATAGTCCGAATCATAGCTTGCACCATTTGATTTTTCGTGACTGCAATATTGAATGGAACAGGTTGACGAACTTGATGAAAATCCACATTAACACTAACTGATACAGTCCACTGTAGTAAAAATATTACAGTAAATTTGCATCAGTTGAGTCCAAATATACTAGCTTCACAAAAAACGGTCAATGATGAGGTGCCAAATTCAATCCACTGTAGCGAGTTTCCTCAAATAAGGTGTTTGGGCTTAACAGCCTTGCAGTATATTTGCTGCTGGAAGGTATTCTGGCTTGCTATGATTCTTTCAGCATATGATCGTCAATAACCAGTTTAGGTAATGGACTGGATATTTTTTAGACCCCTCGTATTCAAGAATAGGGCAAACGTAGGATATTTTAAGAATAAGGTGAAACAGAGTGGCTTGTTCGCACGTGGAAAATATATGATAGAATCAGGAAACGGAGAGTTAGTGAGTCACAAAGCTATTTGAAGTATCTAAGGAAGGTCTAGTATAATGCACTTGGATTCATTTCATAGAAGGTGTCAGTCACTGCACCAGTTAGAAAAATAATTCAGGTTGAACTCTAGGATTTCATGATTATTCAGTAGTCTGAAGTAGATGTTTAGATTTTTGTATCATCAGTATCGAAAGACAGAACAGTAGACCGATCGATGATGGGCTGAGGAAAATGAGTTACCCATATTTACTCTGAAATATCCATTTGCCGAACAGTCTGTGATACAAAAATGCAGCTTTCCTCGAATGCCGAATTTTTCGAGTTTGTACTTAAGTCCACTAGAAACCCTGTCAAAAGCTTTGGCGAAGTCTGAGTAGTTAGGATATCGTTTCTGTTTTCTTTTGCTTGCTAATGAATATTCAGTCATTACCACAATGCAGTTCTTTTCATCTCCTGAAGACGCCAACTTGGTTGGTGAAACGCGCATGGAGAAGAGTATTTCATTCCTAGTGACTAGGAAAAGTGATCGTTCTGGAACGATACAATAAGTTCGTTACTGTGGATTTTGCTTTAACAACTGGGTTACGTATCGAAACTGATTAATATTTTCATCAATTACACAGGTCTGCGATGAAAAAATTGTAGAATATTCAACTAGTGATATTTTAACAGTGTTTTGTGTGCAGATTATGGATAAAATAGTAAAAAAAATCTCCTATAGAAAAGTCACAAATGTCACCTGAAATTTTCTTATTAAATGGGTTTTTAGGTTTGGTATGGGTTCGATGTTTCTGTATTATATAGCCTATATAAGCTGTAAATTGACACTGATATATGGAGCTTTTATGATGAACAAGTTACTAGACAATGTGAGTGTGGAGAAAGCCTGAAAATCACAGTGATGGCTGTTATTTTTGTTCTTGTTTAGTGTAAGGTTTCAATTTAAAAAACAGAAAGGATATTTCATACCCCACCAACATACGTTCAGCTGTTCGCCCTGTTCCTCATGGACCTAACTTTCCTATTCCTTCACCTCCGGATACCTTAGACAACATTTTAGACGATTTAGACGCAAAAACACATAGTAGCAGTAGTGACAGTGATGACAGCTACGATCCAGGTACCAATGACCCTGAACTTTCCTCTCAATCAGACTTGAACGATTTAGTTCGAGATCTGGGCCTCCCAAAGGACTCAGCAGAAGTTTTAGGGTCTAGACTCAAAGAAAGCCATATGTTAGCCTCCGGTGTTTCATTTCCATAATACCGATTCAGAGAAAGGGAATTTGTCCCTTTTTTGGACCAGAGGGTGACCTAGTTTTCTGCAACAATGTACCCGGCGTCATGGAAACGTTCAACATAACGTATGAACCAAACTTTTCATCGATTCATCAAAAAGAAGTTTGAAAGCTGTACCTTTTCACAATAGGAACCACTATGCCTCTGTGCCTGTTGGACACTCAGTCCATAAGCTCAGCTACTCTGATCATAAGTGGACCATTTGTGGAGACTTGAAAGTTATTTTGATGTTACTGGGTCAACAAAGCGGTTACACTAAGTTTCCATGTTTTCTATGTGAATGGGATAGCCGTGACAGGAAAGAGCAATTTATCAAGCAGGTGTGGCCAATAAGGAAGGGTCTTATTACTGGAGTTGAAAAACAGAGTTTAGTGGATCCAAAAATAATCTTACTTCCATCACTCCATATCAAATTGGGCTGATGAAATAGTTTATGAAGGCATTAGATGAAGAAGGGGATTGTTTCTTTCTGAAAAGTTTCCTGGTCTATCCGATGCTAAAGTGAAAGAAGGAGTCTTCGCTGAGCCTGACATAAGAAAACTTTCAAAGGATGAAATGTTTGTCACTAAAATGGAAATAAAGGAGAAAAATGTCTGGAATTCATTTGAACTCGTTATAACAGGCTTTCTTGGAAACAAAAAAGACCCAAACTACAAAACTTTGGTTGCTAAGTTGATACAAAACTACAAAATGTTGGGCTGCAACATGAGTGTCAAAGTCCATTTCCTTCACTCATATCTGGACTACTTTCCCGAAAATCTAGGGGCTGTAAGTGAGGAACAAGGAGAACGGTTCTATCAAGACATAAAAGAAATGGAACGCAGATACCAAGGACAGTGGAATGTTAACATGATAGCAGACTACTGTTGGATGTTAAAAAGGGAAAATTCACAAAAACACAGCCAAAAAAGTACCAAAAGAAGCTGAGACAGAAAAAGAAAACGTTTCTACAAAGACTCATAATCACTATGCAAACACTTGTGTATCACTATTATGCTAAGTTTAGCTATGTAGCATTGTTTTTTCTGCTTTTACTTCATGTTGAAATGATAAAATTAAATACACAATTCCTCATTTTTTGTACTTTTTCAATTATTTCATCCTTATTTTGTAGGCAAACCTTACGTGATAGATAAAAACAAATGTCATTTTTGGAATCAGCGCAAAAAACTACATAAAGATCAGTTAACGAAATCAAAACAATTTTTTGAAAAATTTTTTGTAGACCTGTGAATTAGATTTCAAAGTGAACTCTTCACAAGGATGTGTACATCATGCAAAGAATGAATTTTCAAACACAAACTTGAAGAAAAAGCCCTCTCAAAACAGCTACTTAATAATAATAATAATAATAAAGGTGTATTCACAGTATACAACATATAAATACATAAAAATATTCATTTGGAAATACAGTTACTCATTAAATTTGGATGAGTGGTGAAAAAACATGGAAAAAACACAGAAGTAGCTGCGAAAGCTACTTGTGTATATGAAGACAGTAACAAATTCAATATGAGAGTACAAGTGTCCAATATAAAGTCGAAATTAAAATTATAATTATGGTTAAATCTGGAATTTGACATAATCGATGAAAACAATGTAATATTCAACACATATGTATCTTGTTATCAAAACAACCACGATAGTGTCTTCACATTCTGATTCTAAGATTTTTTCTCGAATCAGTTATGTTCAATTCCCAATCCGGTTGATTTTACATTTTCGGGGTTAATTCATCCCAATCAACTGTAACAAGTATAATTAAATTTTTTTCTCTATATGGTTTTTGCCTAAAATATTTATTAGTGCGGTCAATTTAGACATTCGAAGGTACATAAATTTACAAGCTGAAAATTGGTGCAATCATTCAAATTATAATTTTAAATGAAATTTGAAAGTTTCCTTTCTTTCCCCTATATGTAAAAAAATATTCAAGGTCGAAAGTCGAAAAAATAAATTTTTTGCGATTTTTAGCAAAACGGTGAGTTTAATCATGAAAATACCTTCGACTAAAACTGTAGATCATGAAATTATCAATAGAAAATGTTAATATAGTTCTTTTCTTTCGAGTCACTGTTTCGAAATATAACGATTGAAAAATTTGTAAAAGTAGTAATCGTGATAATATGCAGAAGTTTCCACGCCACCCATGAGGTAGTGTACTTAGCACGTTTTTTCAACGTAATTTCCCCAGTAGGCCTATTCCACGGGTCAGTTATGATCCTGTACAATTTGAAACTATTGCAAATTAATGAAAGTTAGCAAAGACTGGAAAAGATAAAAGCGATGTAAATTAAAACAAAGTAGTTTATTCATCTGATTCGTACCCTCCACAATCTTCTCCTTGTTTTCCTTCTTAATCTTCTTCTTGCTCATCTTTTTCATCATAATTTTGGGTGCAAGTAAATTTCGTCAATAGCGATTTATCGCATGTCACCTTATTGGAATCACACGAATCATCCACTGTTGGTGATTCAACATTGGAGCATGAATAGCTTTGACAGTTTGTACATGGTAGAGAACAAAACAGTCCAACTTTTTCACAGCCATATTCAGCACTGTATCCATTTTTGCAGTTACGAAAAATTGTGTTCATAGTAGCCAGTGGACCGAGTAAGGTTGGTAAACTTCCGAACATTTTAACAATAAACAAAATCACCAGATGAAGACTAATGAAAGTTTGTCGAAACGTCGTGAGAGTAATCCCAGTGAGGAAAATAACACACAACACGGATCAAAATCCAAAAACCATTTCAGCATTTCCTGTCAATCAAGAAGAAGAAGAACTCTGGAAAAAACCAACAACAATACCTATATAGTAGAAAGCAGCTCGTTTAAGAACAGTCTACTTTCGAACACGCAAAGAACATCACTTTACCTATATAGTAGCCAGCGGATCGAGTGAGGTTAGTCGACTTCTGAACACTTTAACAAAAAACAAAATCATCAGATGAAAACAAATGAGATTTTGTGACCTACAGTGGTCTTTGTAACCTGCAAACGCAATAGTTCTTATCGCTTTTTTTGAAGACTTTCAGTGAATTGGTGGAACTGCTCCACAATATCGATTGATTCAATATGTTTCAACCAATTTAGGGTATCATCGAGGGTAACACCCAGAAGTCTGACATATTCTTCCATGTGATTCTTGATTGACGAGTTCAAACGATTCGTTTTAGCCTCATTGAGCTTCGAGTAATTTGCAAAGAACTAGTTTTCCGCTGTGCTGTTGCGATGAAATCATTTGGGCACACATCTAAAGGGGTTGAGTGAATCAATATTGAATCATCAGCGAATAGTATGCACGTGATTAGTTGCATGTGGTGAAAGGAATCATTGATATTTACAATAAACAAAGGTGAACTCAGAACGGTGCCCTGAGGAACACCATGTGTTATAAGCTCTGATTTAGAAATTCTTCCATCAGTGCTAACACACTGCTCTCTATTTTGTAGATATGATTCAGAAAGTTTCAAAGGTACCCCTCCGATACCATAGCACTGAAGATTTTCGATCAGCAGTTCATGTTTGACACAGTAGAAGGCCTTGATAAGATCGCACAGGCTTATGGATGTCCGGCGACAGTTTTCAAGGCCCTGCACTATGTCCTCCAGCACTCTGGAGACAGCCTGTATGGTTGATTGATTTTTTTAAATCCATACTGGTCCTCTTGCAGTGAATTGAAATTTTCCAAATAGAGATATAATCGAGATTCAAATATTTTTTCGAAAATTTTTCCAATAAACGTAATT
>WOGR01002545.1:0-17267 GCA_015342045.1 Leptinotarsa lineolata | reverse complement strand
ATGGATATGCCACAAACGAGCCTTTGGAGGGAATTCAGAAAAGTGGTTTAAGACATATTTACAAAAGTTACATCCAGGTGATCCTGAGAAAAGGGTGGAATTTTGTAGCTAGCTCTTGAATCAGGTAGACCCTACAACATTATTTGGACCGACGAAAGTAATTTATCGAGCTGTAGTGTTTTCGAAAGAAATAACAAGCACATTTGGAGTGAAAATAATCCACGTCCAGACCACAAGTTCGGTTTCGTTTGAACGTGTGGGCTGGAATTTATAACGTCCGAATATTTGGACCTCATTTCTTCTCTAATACTTTAAACGGAAAACCTAGCTTCGGTTTTTTAGAAACGAATTCGAAGAATATATGGATACGATTCCCCTTGTTAATTATAATATCTGCTGGTTTCAGCATGACGGGGATCCTCCACACAACAAAAGAGCAGTTTGCGAATATTTACACCAAAGATTTCCTAATAGGAGGTTAGGGAATACTGGACCAGTGAGGTGGCCAGCAAGGTCACTTGATCTTACAGTTTTGGATACTTTCTCGTGGAGCACTTTGAAGAAAAGAATCTATGTAGAGCAAGAATATGACACAGTGGGTAAACTCAGAGAAAATATCATCACGCAATTCAGGTCTGTCAGAAGAAGGGATACTGTTAGGACCGTTCTTAATTTTAGACGGCGAACTCGCTTAAGTATTCAATAGGAAGGCCATCTTGTGCATTTTCAACAAGGTTATGATTTCGTTTGATGAGTTCTGACAACTAGTGTTCATTAAACAAAATTTTTCGATGGAGTCATGACCATCTCAGATGAAATTGTTTTTTTAATATCTGTGGTTTCAGAAGAGCAAGATATAACAAATCATGCATCAATAAAATCAGAATGAGAAACATTATTTCTCTGTATAAAAAACAATATTGCGCCCGTAATAGAAAACAGTTGATAATGATTGCCAGAAGACGAAACTTTGGATAGTAAATCTGAATATGAAAACGTGTAGCTGAAAGGAAGGGTCAATGAAAATGTGTTTTCGGTTTCAAACTATGTTTTCAAATAACGCTAGAAAAAAATAAATACAAAAATTCCGATTTTACTTTTTTCCGGATATTTTCTGAAATACGAAGAATTTTCAAATCAATATAATGTTGAGCATAGAAAAACACAATTTTGTTTCAATTTAGGCTCTGGTGTATCTCCTGTAGTTTAGGAAATTGAAGTGATCGAATTTGAATTACCCTGTATAAATCCTATTCAATTTTTTAAAATTGTTGTTTCATTTTTCAGGTACCTAGAACTTCAATCGAGTAGCCGTGCAGACGAAATTCGTCTATCTTACATTACCAAACCAAATTCCAAAGTGTACGTCGAAAAATTTCCCTACCGTTTGAATGACAACAAGTGGCACGATATTGTGGTATCCGTGAGTGGTCCAGAAGTGGAATTGTTAGTGGACTGCAAATCGCTCTTCAAGAGAGTACTGAGGATGGGAGAACCAATGAGAAACTTTCCGGGGACGACGCAGTTGTGGATAGGACAGAGAAACAATATGACTTATCCTTTTAAGGTGAGTGAAGTAGAAATGATTCAAAATGAAGTTCCTTTTCAATTTGTCTACATGTTTTGGTAAAACTTTTTTTGTGTTTTTTCGAAAGAAAGGTTTGATTTTCTACTTCTCAATATTTACACAGAAAATGTGGGAAACTAGCTCACTTCGTACCGCACTTTCAACTAGATTTGCCCCAACTGCCTGTTGGTAGTGTATATATCGTAATGGAAGCTCTGGAAGCTGATAGGGAAACCTCTGGAAGTTTCTCGTAGCGACGCGACACCTAGTACGATAGAGAAACGCAAGTCGAGTTGAACGCGACCAGTCACAGTCGATTGTCGAAGGCCAGTGACGTTCGGCGTTATATTTTTCAGGGGATAATTTGGAACAATATTTATGTTATAAGGAAACTCAATTGTTAATTCAAACGTTTATAGGAAATGTGTGACCCACTCACAAAGAATAGTTGAACTGTTCAAACCAAGGTATAACTAATAAAGAACCCATACGGATTACAATCAGTCCAAATTCTGTAATAGATACCATTTTATGAACATTGATCTCAAGTACAGTAGCTATGTCGAAGATTCGGGAATTTCTGTTTATTGCGCACGGTTCTTAAAATTTCAACTTCCGGTTGGGATACGTAATAATTCAACCACATATATAAAAACTCACATTCAATATTAAAGGAAACAAATTGCAGATTTATTGAACAATGATCAGAGGAAACAATTTTTTTTTACTGTTATTTTAATTTCGTGGAATTAGCGTCCTGAAATTATCAAATATATAACAGCTCGTCAGAATATACAAAAACACATTATGGGATTTGCCATTGTGTACGACAAAAAAATCGGTGAGATGACACAAAAATGATCATACGGAATAGATGAGATTATGATGTCTGTGAAAAAAGTAGCAAAAATGTGTTGAAAACGGCTTTCTCAATTTTCGTCAATATGTTTATCACCTACGCTAGATTTCCAAACTGTTGTTTAACCTCCCTGTATGAATTTCTTCAGAAACCAAAACAGGTCTGGCATAAACAAATGGGGAGCATAACTAGCAAAGTGGATTGTGAATTATCAACAAAAACCTATTTATCATGAAAATGTTTAACGAGATAATGGGGTCAAAATAGCTTACTCATGAATTTTTCAAGCTTCCTGAAAACTGAACCTCAGTGTTCCGCTGAATAAACTAAAATACTGAGGCATATATGGTACTATAATGTTGATTCCGAAAGATATCTATTAAATCGCAAAATTTTGGTAAGGATAGACAAAAACATCGCTGTCTATCTTTGGGCCATAATTTTTTTTGGTTACATCAGTGATATAGTGGTTATTTATTCAGAATTTTTCTTCTATTTCTTTTGGTAACAGTGGCATGATAACCTACAATTATTCGAGAAAACGGACTACAGTGCACCGAAAGTAGAGATGGAAAACTCGAAAGTACGCCGCAACTGACCTATAATTCAATTGTCGATATTAACAATAGAATCATCGGGGGATGATTCTGAAATTTTTCTTTTGAATTCTTTTCACATTGTTCCTTTTTTATTTTCCACCAGCATTTCCACTTCATTTCTATTATTTTTATTATTTGTATATTATTAACAAATTATCAATTGCTCAATTCATTCTTTATTTTATATACATTTCAGGTAACACATTTTCTTATCATTTTGCTGGTTTCTTTTTTTTATTTCAATACTTTTCTAGACAATGAAAATCCAAACCTCTAACATACACCAAATGAAATTTTCAACAAAAATTGAGATATTTTCTGGATAATATAAACTGTATGGAAGGCTGGAAAAAAATTAAATATTCGATAGAACCCCCAACCATCTCACACAAAGTTTTTTTAAAATTTCCAATATGTAAGTTGCAATCATGAAACAATTTTCATCAATGGAGATAATATTTTTCCACAACAACGAGCTACGTTTCAGATTTGAGGAAAATTTCATCACCATTCGGGTTGAAAAGTATATGAGAATGGCGAAATTTTCAATTTAATAACGTAAAATATCATCTGATAATTCTGAATCATTTAAATAATTCATTAGATATGGTGACACCAGAACTTACACCAAAATAATAAATTTAAGTTGATGTTTGAATTCAATAATTGCCGAAGGAACGGGTATTCAGAAATATATTAATAATAATAGGGCCTGACCAGCGCATACTATGGTGAGAAAATAATAATAATAATAATTTGTTTATTGTCGCATACAGTGATATAAATTACATGGTGTGCTATCTAAAATAAACAAGATAATCACTATAGCTTGTTCGTGATCAGAGTATGTTGTAAATTAAGTGTGTAAATCCTCAATATACCATTGAAAAATAATGAGTGATCAATCAATTGATATAACAGAAACAGTAGTTACAGATAGTATACATAGTTATTCTTGTCTATTCAATAATTGTTTAGGTCAAATTGCTGTTTGGAATAGTTTGATTAATAAAGTCAGAAAAAAAATTTTCGGTATTCAGAATAAATTTCTTTACTTCTTCTAAAGAAGAAGTACTGTTGATTTTTTTTATTTTTTCTGGTGATATTTCTTTGTACTATAGTTTTGCATTAAAAGAGTTTTTTTCCCCTAGTATTGTAGGAGAGAATGATTGGTTCTATTTTAATGTTTGCTTTTTTTCTACACCGAGTCTGCTCATACAAAAAAGTTGTCGAATATCACATACACTCGCTTCTTCAAATAAGGCCTCAAAATATATTATCGATGACTCATTAATTGGTTTCCAAATGATCCTAATCATATAGTCATCCTTGATAGTTTTAGTGATGTTGCCATTTATTCTAATTCTTCGATTCGAATGAATTTATGTTCATATACATGATTTTTTAATTGGATAGTAACTATTCAACTTTTCTTCATGTGTTTATCAAAATAGTTTTTTGGCTTATCAACAGAATAATAGTTCATGAAAAAATATCATTCCCTCTCAGACAACGATTTCGTGCGATAAAAATCTCAAGATAAGTCATTCGTATTACTTTTTGGTTATTTCAAAGCAGTCAATTCGTACACGTTCAGGAATCAGAAAATATTGACCTCGAGATTGCATGTTCAGTGAACTAGACGACAACGAAATCATTTTTTTGCATCAATGTTTCACGAACTTTTTCAAATTGACTGAGATTTCATTTTTGCGAATATCCACCAATCAACTATGCCATTATGACTGCCATAGAGGATTTTCCAGAAGATCCTCACTAAATTGAGGAAAATGCATAGAGATTTGTCTAGAGGGGAGTTACATCCATTTCCACGTATTATAAAGTGAATACTATGAAATATATTTCTTTTTTTTTTCAGGGCGGAATGCAAAACTTACGACTGACTGGTGGACCACACGGCTACCTATCGACCTGTCCAGATTTGGATTCGACGTGTCCGTCATGTGGTCAATTCTTCCAGCTTCAGAATACCGTGCAGGAACTGACGAGGCATCTTCAGGAACTTTCCGAAAGGGTATATGGACTGACATGTAATTCAGAAATAATGCGTTCTGTACATACCACAACACTAAAATATCTAAAAAGTCGATACATGTTTTTTATAAACTGATCATTGGCAGAAGATATTTTTCGAATGCAAACAACTCATTCTAACGTTATCATAGGTGGGCAGGTCTGAAGTGAGTGGATTCTGTCGACCCTTCACTGCAATCCGTGAGGGTTTATTGTGGCTCATACCTATTCAACTCTATCGAATAAATCCATTTTTCACAACGGAATCGATTACTCCATTCAATGGGTGACTTTTCAGGTCAGCTAGCAAGAGAGGAATTGCCAAACGCTAAAAAACTGATCTGGCGAAACGCGATTCATGGTCCGGTTGGTGTGGTTCATCTTCTTGGTTGTTTGTAATAATCCGGGTACAATAGCATGGGTCTAGTTTTGGCAGGGTTTTGGTCTAATGTAGCCTGGGGTTGGATGGCGTTAAGGGTTCAGATGTGGATCCGGGCTGTGGGGATGCCCGCTCCCGGACATCGAAGATGTCCTGAAAACACTCTGGGATATCCTTCCGGGGTTCTAGGAGTATGGCTGGGGAAACAGAAACTTTCTCCTCGGGATCCTTCTGATGTTTGCGCATGGTTTCCAGGGCGTAGACAGCATGTCGATTTCAGCGGTGTTTGTGCTGTTCAGTGTTTGGTTGATGTATCGGCCTCAGAGTTCCTGAAATCTTACTTGATAGGTGTGAGTTTGACGCTACCATGGGAAACTGTAGGGAAGGTTGTTTATGTTGAAGGATTCTTCTCCCGGTTGTTAATATCATGATCATTAATGATTCTTCCTTCAGGTTGGGATTGTTGTCATATTTGTAGGTTTCAATTGCCTCACGAACTAACCGTTTGTAAAATAGTCTGACGAGTGGACATGAAGTTGGGTGTCCTCGAAGCGTATTCTATGCTTTCTCTACGTGTGTCCCAATCTGCAGTCTGTTTCATGTCCAGCAACTCTTGTGCTAATCGAACTCTGGGTTATGTCACAAAAGCTTGTTATGCGATGAACCTCTGGGTTCGAATGGGATCTCCTCTATCCTTTACCAACCTTATGTATCATCGAATTTTCTTTAAGGGCCTATATACAGTCCTGATATTCTGCTTTTCGAGCAACCAATCGACCGGTTACTTTTAAAGTGGAGCGTAGAAAAACCCTTGTCTTTGTCTCCCTCTTTGGCCTACGTTTAGGATTAATTGTTGTCATAGATTTCCGGATGTTCCGTTAGGAGCAAAAAAATTATTTTTGAGTTGTTTCTGCTTTTCTTCTGAATGTTTTAGAGCGCACATTCTTCTCGCTCATTATATCAACGTTGTCATTGGAGCGTCCATTTAGGTCACTGTCGGTGTGGATTGTCTTTCAATATACTGTGTAATATAATTGGTTTTTAATTCTCATCACTAGATATCCAGAAATACTAATAGTCTGTCTGTCTGAATCTTCATTTCTATCTCTGGGTTTAAAAGCTTGGTTTGGTTTTCGGCGGTATTATGATCTGATGTGGCCTGGGGTGGAATAGCGTCAAGGGTTCAGGTGTGGATCCTGGAAACAGTCCAGGATATCCTTCCGGGCTTCTAGGACTCTGGCTGGGGAAAATGGAAGCTTTTTCCTCGGGATTCTTCTGATGGTGGTGCATGACTAGTGGAGTAGACAGCGTGTCGATGGCAGCGGTTTTTGTACTGTTTGATGTTTCGTTGATGTATCTGCCTCGGAGATCCTGAAATCTCACGTTGATAGGTGTGAGTTTGATTGTTAGTTAGATAGAAAACGGCAGGGAATTTTGTGAATGTTTCGAAGAATTCTTCTTTCGGTTGTTAGTATAACAATGGCGTGCTTATAGACGCAGTCTATATTTATGAGCATCTGCAGAAGAAGGAGCCACTCCTGAAGAATCATGTGTGGGTTTTTCGATCAATCCACCCTGCTTAGACGCTCCAGGCGTTCTCGCCGTTCTAGTATTCTGAAAATCTGGTATCTGTTCTCTCTTTTATGTTTAGCAACCCTGGTGCTAATTGAACGCTAGATTATGGCTTTTTCAGAAAACAAATATCGTCGTTATGACACTACAGACATCAGATTTGCTTTTTGATCAAAATACTCCCTGTAGGGATTAGCCACGGCAGGACTGAGAAGGCTCCTCACAACTGCTCCATTCAGTTGTTCGTAGGCATTGTTGATCTAAAGAAAATATTTTCCCAAGAGACAGACAAGAAGTTGACCGGTTGAGTCTGATGAGAATACAATCCTGATTAGCACTTGGAACTTCCCTGGTCCCCTCTACCTGAAATCGAACTCAGTTCTTATGCTTGTGTATGTTATTGAATCAATCTTTTTTCAGTTATCACGGTGCAGGAATGAGTAATTTATTTCAACAAATTCTGCCGATACAGGCTAGGTCTCCTCGTATATTATATCTCATATAACTCCACATAAGCCATGGAGAAACTCATGACACATCATTGATGAAAAAGAATGAGATCAGGGGAGAAAGATATCCTTGATAGTTTTGTCGTCGTCTCACTTTTCACTAAGGTACCTTTGAAGGAATCTCTTGGGCTCATCACCATAACCAGTCAATTTCGTGTCTGTTTCTCAAGGAGCCCTTTGAACAATGATTTCCACATGGAGTACTCTGGATCATGAAGCAAGAGAATCATAAAACCCGAAGCAAGCAGTTTGATACCGATATTTCGAGATACATTCGTTATCTCGAAACATGGCAGAGAAAGTCTATACTTATGACCGAACTATCAAAAGTCAAAAAGAATTGACTGCCTCTTTGTAAAACAGAATATTGGGACTATAGGTCAAGGTCAGAAGTGAGTGAGTCTATTCGACCCTCCACCGCAACTCGCATAGGTTTATAATGGGTATATATCAGCTCACCGAAAAACTTACAATATCCTGGGGGCGGCAAGAGAAAGAAGATACCCCGAAGCAAAACCAGTGTTCAACGTCTAATATGCTCATGCGGTTGAGTATATTTTGGCACAACCAAACGTTTCATTGAGTTGCTGAGCACGAAAGAGACTGCTGCCCGGGACACACGGAAAAATAATATATGGCAGAGTATGTGCTAAGCACTGGAGAGCACAGGATACGCTTTTAGGAGAACCAACTTCTCACTCACTCGTTAATCATTAGATTCATAAGTTGCATCTTTCAACAGTCTAGCAACACACAATACAGGGCACTATTCTTACCACTTACAATCACCACCTATTTTCTGCAAATCAATTATTTCAGTACCAGAATATCTGTATTCAGTGATTTTGATGTCCAAAATCTCAACTGGAATATAAAATGGATTGAACAGAATGACAAATCAGCACCAATTTGTGCTCTGTTTAAGCTGTTATAATGAAAGTTTCAGGGGATGTTGAATATAAAATGATGTATAATTTCATTCCACAGTTAGTGGTTGCAGAAAGCCGAATAAGCAAGGTAGAGGAATGTGACTGTCACAAATCCTGTCATTTGAATGGAACCATATATGCAGATGGAGCACAATGGCAAAGCAAGTGTGACATATGTTCTTGTGTGGTAAGTTGAGAATGATTTGAGAAAGGCATAATAAAATTTCGTAAAACATACATTTGAATAAAAGGCATATTGAGATCACTCGGTATTATGATTTCAATGAGTTACAGAACAAATAACCTTTAATGAACAATTGTAGTTTCCTAAAAATTCAAACAAAATATAAAACTGAAGCAAATCAAATTTCAGCACTATCAGAGTTCACAAGTAACCAAACAAAAATACCGAGTTCTTGTGCAAAAAAATGTTTAGACACGCCAAGGTATACCCGAACGAAATAAAAATTTCATGTCAATACTACTCAAAAATTTTAATGGTGCAACTGCACTAAGTTGAGAAAACATCATTTGAAGGTAAAGAATGTTAACAGTTCGAACTGCAAAATATTTCATGTGACCCAAATTCCAATTAAAAGTTATAAATACTAGGGACTCAAAAATATTTCAGCTAGTATATTCGATTCAGAAGTACACTGAAAAGAATACATAGTCAATATGGATGAAATAAATTACTCCAAATGGAAAATTGTCACTGAAATTCAAATACAATCCTGTAGAATTATCAGTGTTATTATTCCCATTTTGTATTCTGATGACACAAATTTCATATAAAAAATATAAAAAGTATACTATCACTTCTAGGCAGTAGCCTTGATACAAATATCCAAATTCGTGTATTAGGCACTCATGATTAATGGTAAATACATCAATATAGATCTGAATTGAAATATCAATCAACTCTTACTCCATCTGCATAATACTAACTCTTAATCAGTGGTGGAAAAATTTAAAGAAGTACCCTTATCAAAGTTTGGACAAGGGCAAACTCATGTAGACCGATTGATGTTGATACCTGCAATTTTGTAAGTACGTAAGTACGTGTAGCATGCAATAAAAAACAATAGCTCATTTGATGACTATTTTCTCAAATTTCGAGTTGGAACTTAAACTCAGTGAATCCAATTAATACCAATTTATACCACATACATAACTATTTATTTATTGTTTAAGTTATAATTATTTCCCTAACATAAACTCCAATATCGTCATATTATTATTAGCCAATGCATGTAAACTAAATTTGTGTTCGTATCATTCGAGTGAGAACGTTGCAATAATAATAATAATTTATTAATCGCTGTTGGTAAACTAGGTACCTGCAAACTGTTGGTCATTATTAAATGGCATTGGATTACATAATCAAATAATTATAATTTCAATAATATTATTAATAACTTTATTCACTACAATATTTTGAATATAAGAATGAGTACATAGTAAAGTGAATAAGGAACTTCTGCGATAAGTGCATGCACTTCTTTCGCGGAGAAGATTGTAACATGTGGAAGAAATTAACTATAAAACTCAAAATGTTGGATGTAAAATGTAATAATTTGATTAGGTGTATGTAAATGAGTAATATGCAGAATATATAAGGTGAAAATGTAGAATGTAAGAGTATAAAATTCAATGAATGTAGATAATAATAATACAGATATAATATGAACGATGAAAAATACCTCAATGCAATACAATGAATATGACAATGAACATCATACGATATGATACAGTCTGAATGAATCAATAAACAAAATGAATCAGGTGTGATTCCAACAAAGTGATCCTTCATACACTTATTATACATTTCTATAAGACATTGAATTATTTGAAACAACTCAAACAAAACTGCGAATCAGTCAGAGAATAAAACATTTGAAATCAAAAATATAAAAACAATCATATCGGTATCGTTGTAAGATTCATATAAAATCTGTGTCTACTAAAATTTAATCAATGAAGTCCTGATACCTGTAGTAGCTGATGAACTTTTGTATGAAAAATATGTGTTTTTGTGTATTGAAATTGCATTTTTTATAGCATGGGACTGTGGAGTGCCAACCTGTGAAATGTCCTGAACCACCTTGCAAGCATCCTGTAAATATTAGTGGACGATGCTGCCAAAGTTGTTTAAGTATGTATAAAAGTTTATTGGGAATTTTTTTTCATGAAAATTGTACAAGCTGGTAAATCTCATGCTTTTATTGTGAAATGTGTTTTTCCATCAACAGCTGTCACCCCTTACAACCTTCAACACACAAAATTCGAAACTTGTCCCATATAAGAATCAAGAGGTCTTACTCTTTATGTGCGATTCCAATCAATTTGATTTCTTCTTTTCTTTCCATATATAAAAATGTAATCTCCGCGATGGAAATCACTTTTGAAATTATTATTTTTATTTTTTGATTTAATTATCTTCCATCTGTGAGATCCTTTTGCGATCATTAAATGATTGCTGTCATATAACGTCACTTTGTTGAAGTTCAACATAAGAAATTGTCACCAATTTATTGGAGTATTGAGAATCAGCAGTGTTGATGCACTGAATTTTCGTCACTTCCTTCATCATTTGTTTTATCTTATCGAATCGTTTCATAATCGTGAACGCTTTCATCGTCAACTGTCATCCTTTTATTCTTCAGTGCGTTGACAATGTCATAATAGCTTACTTTGCATATGAACATCTTGGCAAAATATTTAATATAAATCTTTGTCGCCATTTCTACTGAGAAAAAGTTAATAATAAATTATGCAGCGGATACCTTTGATTTTATGTAATATGTATTATCGCCAAATTTTTTGACTCCCAGTTTTTGCCAGCTTTATAATCTTTTTTGAAAGTTTAAATAATATTTCTTCCATTTTCAGAGAACTGTTTCTTTAGAGGTCAATTTTATGACCACGGTGAAGTGATTACCGTAAAAAAATGTATGGATTGTGAATGCAAGGATGGCTCCATGGAGTGCCATAAAACTGATCCAGAAAAGAGCTGTCCTAAACTCAACTGTCCTCCAGAGAAACAGTTTAGTGTGCCAGACCATTGCTGCATGTTTTGTCCAGGTATTTATGGAAAATTGATCTACTAATGTTTGTAAAGGAAATTTCGAGTCATACTACTTTATTTTCAACAAAATATTCCAGAATGATTCAAACTTTTTAATGATGACCTTGACCATTTCATGCTTATTCTGCATGCTCTCTCTACTAGTAACACTTTCGTATCTCATCTGTCAATATATCCCCTTCTTTTCATATATTTGTTTATATATTATTTAAAACCATTTTTCATATCTATATTTTGGAACATTCAATTTGTACAAGTTCATTAAAATTCTACGTATACTGTTCGAAACTATTGCATATAACCACAATCATGAAATAATATAAAGTAATATTTGCTCTTATCCATTCGAGTCTATGTTTATTTCCGAAACAGTGAGAGATAACCCGCCTGATAAAATGTGTAAATGTTGCTATTTGGATATTCTCGTAAACTGGGACATATTCCACAGGTATAGTTTATACGAAGTCAATCGGAACAGCTAAATAAAACCCTAATATACCGGGTCTGATAAATTTTCTAGTTAATACCATATAAAACCCCCTACATAAAAATAATGATTAGACCTCGTATAATACCACGCCGCCCATGCCATATAAAGAAAATGTCGACGTTCGATAACTATGTAGTTTTCATGGCATTCGAATTGACTCCGTATATACTATAAACTATTTAGGTTTGGAACAGTTAACTGTCTAATATCTGTTCGTAATAATTTTTTTCGTGAACCAGCTGTAGCAAAATTTTGAATAACTATAAGAAAGAATAATAAACACTGGGTCCAAAATGAGGAAGGCCAGCAAGTCAGAAACAAAAATTTGAGAGATAAGAGCCCTGCTGAATTAGAAAAAAAATGCCTCAGTGAAGATAACAAAAACAGGTTTTTTTCGCCATCTCGTACAACTTGATAAGTGACAATGAGAATCAGAATTTTCTTAAATAAATTTACTGAATTTTTAATCGTCATTCAAAAAAGTTCCACAATAGGAAACTATTTTCTGATTTAACCGACTTTTCATTTCTACTTTTTATTACTACTTCTTTTTCAAAAAAGAAAAAGAAGTATCTTATCCTTTCCGTATTTTACCTCATTGAAAAAAGGTTCAGTTGAATTCTAACAATTATAATTATGGGATATCCTCTGCATAGACTCGAATTATCATATACTCGTATTCTATCGTATGTCATATATTATTATCATTATATTATAGCTAAAATAAATTGGTTCAATGTGATATTCAGTCATCTAGAAATCCGAATCTGCACTGGAATCGTACTATTCTCAGATAGTACTGAAAATTCTTGCATAATTTGAAATACATAACATAGTAGCATTACCATAATTTCATACGCTTTACTAACTTTTTCTAACAATGGCATCTTCTCATTTCCATTCTAACAGGTGTTGACTACTGCGCAAAAGGGCATTACTGTCATGCCAATGCTTCCTGTCTTAACTTACAAACTACTTACGCTTGTCAGTGTGACCAAGGCTTTCATGGAGATGGCAGAGTGTGTTCTGGTATAGTATTTGTTAACATTGCTTCGTTTCTACGTGATTTTTTGTTGTATTTGAAATTGTGTTTCGTCGAAAAAAAATCGAGTCAAATCAGTCTATATGAACTGATTGATGATATTGACATAAATATTGAAAACAATTCTGAACTTTTTTTGTTTTGACGCTCTTATAGTCTTTTAATTGAATTTGAGAACATGATCCGATGGTAGAGTGATTAGAAAAAACAAAAGAGAATCTTTTTCAGTATTTATCGAAGATCAGTGCGATTTTTAAGAATCTGTATGTACCAATTATGAAATGTGACGCATTCCAGAGAGATCAATTTTTAAGAAACAACAATTTATATTCATTGTTTGCTATCAGCAAATAAGTTTTGAAGTGAGAAAATTTATTTAGATTCAAATGTCTTGTTTTTATTATTGGTTTAAATTATGTAATATTAATACAGTTTGAAGAGATAGAGATGTGTAGATTTCCTTGTAAAACTTCATGAATGGCAAAACACTGTGAGGGGAATATTCAGTTCGAAATCAAAAAAATACTTTTCCATTGTAGCTTTGAAGAACAAAATATTCGGATTACATTTTAGAATTGCTTCACTGTATACTGAAAATAATTTATTTTCATTTCATTTTCAAGTAGAATCTCATTGATAAAAGGTGTAGTATAGGTTTTGTAGCTTACCCCAAATATAGGTCTGATACAGGAGTTTTTTATTCGTCTCCAAAATTAGATCTCAGCGACAGCAATCACCAGGCTCCGTCTTGGGCATTTACGGTGATGGAAATCTAATGGCTAATTCTGATGAACATATATTGTACAAGACTCTCTATTGAACAGTGAATGGTTGATTGTCCAATGCTTGCCGTTGAAATACTTGAAATTTTCCAAGGAAAAAAATTACAATGTGAAATCTCTCACGATATTTCGCACTGATATAAACATGAACATGATGATAAAGGATTATTCCAAAAACTATTGAACCTGATCATTATAGTAGCTTTCTTCCACTGCCTGAAACTCAATAATAATACGCTTCAGTGTGAATTTGAAACTGAAGAGTAGTAGCTTGTTCGAAACGTAAACTCATACCCAAATAAACAAGTCAGTCTGATTCACCTGTAATATTGTCAAAGTTCGTAAATGGGATTTCCATGAAGAACCTCAGTTAACAAATGCCAACAGGAAATTTGGACTATAAAAACCAGCGCTGCTTCAGAGGAGAGTCAGAGATTTGTAATTCTTGCATTTCAAAGTGGTATTAAAGTCAATGTTGGAAAAGATTCCAGCACATTCGATAATACAATGTATCAGATATAAGCATACTTCTCAACAGTGAATATTAGTCAGAATAATAGTACTTTCGAGCAGAGGAAATGCGACTCAATATTGGGCATCTGTATTGAAGCACACTGGAACCATTGCTGTCGACATTGAACTTTGACCTTAAAACTAAACCTTATTGCATCATTATTCACAATATTATTGAACAACTTCCACCTAGTGAAGTTGTAGTAAGTATATAAAAGATAACAAAGAATAGGTGAAATATATCAGCTATGGAAATGAGGAATAGTTTATTCTGATAAAAAAATGTTTTGGCTATGAAGCTGGAAAGACAAAAACTTTCTTTCCAAAAAATTTATCTCTTCTGAGAATATACCCCTTTCAATTTCAAATTTTATACATAAATTTATAAAATGATCACTTGGAAAATCATCCAAAATAATAAAAATGATATTAATGTCAAATATTAATTATAAATCAATGATATTATTTATTATAAGAGAATATATGCTAACGAAAATATAAAAAGAAAAATACGAGTATCTATATCAAATAGTTTTTTTTGGTTCATGATGATTTACAAGAACATGTGAATGAAGTTGACAACTTTTGTTATTATTTATTTGTCTTAACCCTACCACCAATATTTGAATCAAGAATTGGTTTAAAACTGACGCCTTCGCCATAATATTTAGTTGTTTGGATGAATTAAATAATAGTTATTTATGTATCAAGGGCGTAAAATAAGCTTTAATGGAGCGCAGCGTGTCAGTGATAATAACACGCCTAGGTTCATATAAGCAAATTACGCCCATACATACAATATTTCATGCACGACCGGTATATTTGTTGTCATATAGATAATACCTCTTTATATCTAGAACACGATAGAAATACATCAAGGCTGCCGTGGAATGAATGTTACCATGGCAACTCAGTCAATTTTTCAAAATAAGATTATATAGTGTGTGAAAGTCAAATGAAATAAATTCATTATTTCTGTTATTGTACATATTTTTAAAAAATCCCGAAATACCTCAAATTTAAATTATAATTTGACATTCTTCAACGTAAAAATGCCACCCCTACCTTCAATCCCCTTCGAATGAAAGATACAACCCCCAATTTTGTAAATGGGAAGTATAGGTTTGTTATACTCAAAACTTATTTCATTTGATATATTGATAATAAGAAAGTAAGCAAAAACCGTAGCAATGTTCTTTCAAGATGGTATCTTTTAAAAACTGTAAATAATTTCCGTGGCAACATTGGCTTAAAACGCGTTGTCAAATTGTTTTGTATGTTACAATATTAGTTGTCAGTATTTAATTCAAGTTTGAAGTTCGTTAACTTCAAGTTGAATGTATAAAATAACAGTTTTACAAATGATTGGTTACGGAGATAAAACCCGAACAAAACAGGAAGTAGCTCGCCTATTTCATGAAAAATTTCTTAATTTACCGCCCATATCTCAAGGACCAATAAGCAAAATAGAGAAGCAGTTTCGCGAGTTTGGTCATGTGGGGCAGATAAAAAAGCAGCTGTCTATGCAATGAGTGATGAACTCAAATGCTTGAGTTTGAGGAAAACCCACATACATCGAGTGGACAGGCATCAACTACATTCAATGTTAGCCATACATTGATAGTAAACATATTAAAAGAAAATAAAATGCATCCCTCTAAAATGATACTTACTCAGGAGCACATGGAAGACGATTTTGATAGAAAAACTCATTTTTGTGAGCAAATGATGGACTTGTTGGATAACAATATCATCCAATTAGAACACGTTATGCTTTCTGATGAGTGTACTTTTTCTCTCAACGGTCATACTAATCGGCAAAATTGCCGCTACTGGTCAATGGAAAATCCTCACTGGATGAGAGAAGAACACAAGCAATACCCTCAAAAGGTTAATGTTTGGGCAAGAATTGTAGACAATTATATCATTGGTCCCTTTTTCATTGAGGGCAACCTGAATAGCGATAATTATTTGGAACTACTTTAAAATGATGTCATTCCAAGTTTAACAAATTTATATCCTGATCCAGGAAACCTTCAAGTTCCAGTGGAGACGATATGGTTTCAGCAGGATGGAGCACCACCATATTACCAAGTCAATGTCCGGCAATACCTCGATACAACATTTTCCAATCGGTGGATAAGAAGGCGAGGATTTATTGAATGGCCACCATGATCATCTGATCTTTCATCATTAGATTTCTTTTTATGGGGATATGTAAAGAGCAATGTGTACAAAACTAAACCTTTACATTTGAATGACTCAAAAGAACGAATAACGTTTGCGATTAGGTGTTTAATAATGTAAGAAGACAGTTTTATTTGAGATTAGGATGTTGCCAAGATGTTCGCGGTGAACATTTTGAACATCTACTTCGTTAAGAGCCGTAGTTGTTTTCCGTATTCTACATTTCATTACGTTTTGCATTACATTTTAGTTTTTGAGTATATTCCATTGAATTTTGGTAACTACATGATTTTAATTTATTTTATCTTAATTGTAGCAATAAACTTGAAACCGCTAACATTTTTGAATAAAGAATGAGGAGACCTTTCAAAAGACATATCACAAAACCTATACTTTCCATTTAAAAATTTGGGGGTTATACCTGTCATTCGAAAGGAGTTGAAGGTAGGGGTGGCATTTTTACGTTGGAGAATGTCAAATTATAATTTACATTTGACGTTTTCCGGTATTTTTTTAAAATGTGTACAGTAACCGAAATAATGAATTTATTCCATTTGGCTTTTACACACTGTATAGGCTAGTAGCCATATTTGCTGTCAATTTTTGTGATCACAGATATTTTATTAGTGATTATGAATTGGATTCATGCGACTAAGGAAGTGTGAATTGTACTACACCAGAAATAAGTAAAGCAGTTGAAGATGCAAAATTGAGCGG
>WOGR01002544.1:0-12868 GCA_015342045.1 Leptinotarsa lineolata | reverse complement strand
GATACGGAGATAGAATCAACAATCAAAATTTGATAAATGAGGTGTGTATGAGGTAAATTAGATATTTGTCCTTTTCAATGAAAATAGAACTTTGAACAAATAACAATAATTAACTAAAATGTAAAGACAAAAGTAAATCACAGCAAATTCTCAAAATGTTGGCCTTGTTCACGATAACACCACTGTGCCCTTCTTCGAATACAAGCCACTGCACGAATAATTTTCCTCCTCCCCAATCTTCCGAACTCTCTAACGATGCTGTGTTGAAGGTCCCTAATATTTTGATATTTTCTCTGACCATAAACCCTATTTTTCGGTGTACTACATAAGAATGTATCAGCACATAAGTCTGGAGACCTTGCTGGCAACCTCACCGGCCCATTATTTCCTATCCATTTATCACCAAACCTCTCAGTCAGGTAATCAGATACTCGTCTGGTAGTGTACGGTGGAGCACCATTATGTTGAAACCAGATGTTGTTATAGTTAGCCAAAGGTAGATCATCCAAATAGTCTTCGAAAATCGACATTAAAAACTGGTGATAGGCTCCTCCATTCAGAATTGCGTCAAATAAATGATGACCCAAAATTGTATCTCTGTAAATTCCTGCCCACACGTTAATACTAAATCGCACTTGAGGTCGAATTTCTCGGAACTGCCTGGGGTTGTTTATGTTCCAAATATGTTCGTTATTTTGGTTGAATATTCTACAATTCGTAAAAGTGCTTTCATCTGTCCAAATTACATTTTCCAGGAAAACAAGAAAATCAGGTCTTCTTATCAGCCAATTACAAAATTCTAATCGCCCTTCGGGATCACCATAGTCAGATATATTGGTCACGTAGCTGAAACTGCTTCGGATTTAGCGTGAGATCGGTATACTAAGCATAAATAAGTTTTCACAAAAAAAAAGTTTGAGAGAAAAACGAAGTGGGACGATGCACCCATGATTTCTTCCTGGCTTTTTGAAGGGTGAGGAGGGAGTCTTGTGAAAGCCACGAAGGGAAGCAGTCACGAAAGCCCGTCAAAGGGTTCATTCCTCGGCCGTCGAGGCTGAGGATGGTGGCCAATATAGTAGAATTAGGGGCGTGGTGCGAAATTTGAAATAGTTCAAAATGAAAGTGTTGGTGCTGAAGACACACCAGATCAACAGAACCTAGGGGTTGACCAAAGAGGCGTTATGTAAGTGTTTGTTTTTTAGTTTATATACTAACCAGTTCATATTGAGAGAGTTCGCATTTTATTTTGTCTGAGTTCATTTTCTATTTACAAAGAGTTTATATATTGTTGGGTTCCAAAATAGGGTTAGTTAGCTAGAGTTCAGATTAAAATTATAAAAGAGAGCAAATTTAAGGTTATACCCCACTCTACCTGAAGAAAAAGTAAAACTGAAAGTATTTTGTACTGTAAATAGCACAGTCAAATTGACGGTATTTTCTTTGTTAAATTTTTTTATTTTATAGAATTCAAATTTTTTTTAGTTATAACATTTTACACGTTGTTTTTTCTTGTTTGTTCATAGAGTCGCTGTTTTACTTGTTATACTTTTTATTTGAAACCTTGAACTGTCATTTTCTCTTGGACTGAGAAAAATACCATCCTCATAGAGTAAGGTGGAAATTAGAGAACAAAATGAAATCAGAGATTTCTCAGTCAATCAATCAAGAAGTGAATAGCAGATGAAAAGTACCTTAACTAGGATTAAAATTCAGTTAGAGCATATTGCGCATCGTTCTGGAATCATATAATGATAGATAATCTATAAGTAGGGATACCAAATGATCAGATTTCAAAAAGACTGGCCTTCGTGCGATCGGCACGAACTCTACAGCCTTTTCGGAATTGCCTGACATCCAAAATTTGATGTGGAGAAATCCGCATCTGGTGACAGCCGCTGCTAATTTCAATTTAATTAATTTCCTTTAAGCTATTGATCTTAACACATTTTTTTGACAAGTTCCTTACACTGTGTTGTTACTTGTTAAAAACCTACGTTGTTACACTACTGCTTGGTCAATGTCTCTGAGGGTCAAATGCACCACAGTGGTGAACATCTTTCTCTTTCTGTCTTGCTTACTTAAACCACAGTCTCCGTTCTTTGTTTGCACATCTCAGAGATGAAATAAAATTGGCCAAGCTGAACTTTATATGCACCTGACTTTCTGACAAGCTTTGTTTCAAAGCACCATACAAGATCTGTTCAAAGTTGTCCCCCTTCGGATATAATACAGTTGTGCCAGCGTTTTTTCCAATCCTCGAAACGGGTCTGATACGCACTTTTTGGTATGTCCTTGAGCTCTCTCAGAGAATAAGTTTTTATCTTCTCAATCGTCGCAAAACGCCGTCCTTTCATGGGTCTCTTCAATCTTGGGAAATGGAAAAACTCGCAGGGGGCCAAATCTGGTGAATACGGTGGCAGAGGCATAAAGGTGATGTTATTGGTCAAAAAATTACGAACAAGCAATAACGACTGAGCAGGTGCATTATCGTGATGCAAAAGCCATGAATGATTTTTCCACAATACTTCGTATTGCTTCTCTCAAACGGAGCATATCTTCAAGATAATACTTTTTATTGAGCGTACGACCAGGTGGCAAGAGCTCCTGATGCTCTACACCACGGTAATCAAAGAAAACAGTGAGCGAATCTTCGACATTTGATCGAACTTGGCCTACTTTTTTCGTGTCGGCTCTTCCATTGGGCTGATTCGACTTTGGTTTCGATGTCATAATCATATATCCGTGATTCGTTACCAGTTATAACCTTTTTAAGCAAATCTGGATCGCCGTTAACGTCATTCAACAATACCTGAGGAGCGATGCTCATGCTAATTGTTTTCTTCCTTTCTTTAAAAGGAGGTATAAAGATGGAGAAGTAGAATGCCAAAACCGTAAAATAATTATGTATTTGCCCCTTTTTAAATTGTGAAATTTGTGTATCTGAAGTTTTTTTTTCATCATTTATGACTAACTACTGTCTTAATGGGCTCATTCAGGCTAATTTAGTTTTTTAATGAAAATTATATATTATAAAAGTAAATCATCTCCCAAGTATCCCAGAAAATTTTCCGGTTTATATGTCAATTAACAACTGAGCAAGAGCAATTGAAAATGTGAGATCGCCCGTGGTAATCTTGACGTCACACCAGGCAAAGAGCTTCGAGCGGTGGCAACCGAGCCTGTAGTTGGAGATTATTAATTGCTACCATCGTCGGATTTTGTTTCATTTGCTGGTTTGAAAACACCACGTGTTACGTATTTTTGAATCTTTTGCTTTTAAAACAATTTAAATGTTAAGGACCATTATGTGTTCATTGACTGCTTTACTAGAGCTGATTCGGGTAATTTAGCTGAAGTCGATATTTTCATGGTGGTTGAATATTTTAATAACAGTAGGGACTACATAAGCGCTGTAATGAGAGGTGTAAAAATGGGAAGGTAAGTAAGGAATAATAAGGTATCTTATTTTACCTTAATTTTAATAACAGTAGGGACTAATTCAATTTAATTTTCTTCAAAGTAACAATTCTGGGTAACTGGCATTTCTGAGACAAAAGTTCTGTAATAAATAAAGAGTCCCTTGGGATTCCAAGATATAATTTCGGATTTTTCTCTATGACGTAAATAGATCTTCGCTCAATATTGTTTATCGAATTTCAGTTATGAACAAATATTCCAGACACAGTAGAATCTGATGATGTAACAACAGAAGTCATGTCTGGTGCAGTTACCGAAGAATTCTTGCATTTAGAAACGATGCAATACTTGTAATGTCCTTTTTTTTATCATTATTCATATTCACGCAGTTGACACACTGTAGTAAACAACACACAATTTGCTTTCTACGGCTTTAACACACGTATTTCGCTTATCCGCCAGCACTCCCTTATCGCCGAGTCGACTGATGTGACGTCAAGCTTGACCACGCCCCGTTTCGGTGAACGCCACATTCAACTATTAATTTGAGAGGGAAGATAAAGAGTGAAAATTCAGATTTTTTGCAAATGTACTATTTGAAACATAACTTTCAAATAATGCAAATAATAAATTTGTTAAATGAGCCTATTATAGAAATGTATGTAGTTATGAGTATATGAGGTGGTTATATGACAGTAGATTCACATATTATTTCATTCTATGTTGTCAGTGTACAAGCTGTAATAGTCAAATTATTATTATTATTATTATCATCATTACACAAGAGTGTAATGATGATGATAATAATAATTTGACCTGCACCCTGTAATGTAGCCCTACTAAATATGAACCCTTGATATAACGGGGTACGTCAGATTAGTGAAAAAAAATTCAAACCTCAGAAAAACTCGAGCGCGTCAGATTAAAAACAGGGAGAGTTAAGTACATCCAGAGAAGTGTATATTTCAATAATCTGACAGTTTGAGCGAGACATAAGGAAATGGGGGAGTCACAAACTCGTAAAAATTACGTTACCTCGAAATACTCGAGCGCCATCAATTTTTTTTTATTTTGAAGAGAATTCTATTCTTCAATTGTAAATTTAGCATAATTTTTATAATAATTAGGTTTAATACGCTCCAAATATGAAAACCATACTTAAAAAATATGATTCTGAAATTGATAGCCTCTCGTACTTCTATACTTCTCTTCTTCATTCATACCTATAATATAATGTTTCGAATCTAATAATCTTTTTATCCAGTGGAAGTCAAACAAAGTAATATTAATATTTACTGACTCACCTGTCACCTTCTTGGGTAGAGAAGGACTTCAAATTGCCAACATTTGCAAGTGGGATAATTTGAGGGGTCCTCTCTTCTGCTTCCTCATCACTTTCGACAATTTCAGGCATCATCTCTTCTGATTTCTCATCGATGTTCACAAATTCAGGAATCATGTCTTCTGATTTTTCATCCATGTCTTCAAGTTCGGGGAGCTTCTCTTCTGATTTTTCATCGAAGTCGACAACAAGTTCGGGGAGCATCTCTTCTGATTTCTTATAAATTGGCTCAAGTTCAGGGACCGATTCCTCATCGGATGACTGCTGTTCATCATCATCGGATGACTGCTGTTTATCATCATCGGATGACTGCTGTTTATCATCATCGGATGACTGCTGTTCATCATTATCGGATAACTGCTGTTCATCATTATCGGATAACTGCTGTTCATCATTATCGGATAACTGATGTTCATCATTATCGGATAACTGATGTTCATCATTATCGGATAACTGATGTTCATCATCATCGGATAACTGATGTTCATCATCATCGGATAACTGATGTTCATCATCGGATGACTGCTGTTCATCAACTTGATTCGATGCGCCAACTAATTCCACTTCGCAATCTTTCGCTCCTATATCTTCTTCTTTTGCTACTCCAGCATTTAAATCCCCATCCAAGTCACCCTGTTCAGCAGCCTCTACTCCTGTAGGTTCAGATTTACTAATGTCAACCCTGGAAAGATCTGATTTCTCAACATTATCGACAAGTTCAACGACTATCTCTTCTGATTTCGGGTAAATGGGCTCAAGTTCAGGGACCATATCATTTGATTCCTCATCGGATGACTGCTGTTCATCATCATCGGATGACTGCTGTTCGTCATCATCGGATGACTGGTGTTCGTCATTATCGGATGGCTGCTGTTCATCATCATCGGATGGCTGATGTTCATCATCATCGGATGGCTGATGTTCATCATCATCGGATGGCTGATGTTCATCATCATCGGATGGCTGATGTTCATCATCATCGGATGACTGCTGTTCATCATCATCGGATGACTGTTGTTCAACTTTATTCGATGCACCAACTAATTCAACTTCGCAAACTTTCGCCCCTATATTTTCTTCCTTTGCTGCTCCATCCGGGCCAATAGCCTCTATTTCAGCTTTTAAAACGTCAAGCCTGTGAAGAAATTCATCGAAACTATCATCGCTGTCAGATTCAACTTCCTGTACAATCTCTTTCTGTTCTTCTTCTAGAGGCTTAGATTCCTCGCCAAGGCTTTCGCAATCTGAATCGGCAGCACTGAGTTTCTCTTCCAGATTCTCTTCTGGGGCACTTGTTTGGTCAAATCCCAACTCTTCCTCGTCGCTCCCCAAAAAGTCGACCAGACGGAACGACTCGGGAATTTTTATATCTTCTATCATATCGGGCAAAGCTATCTTCAGAGAAATAATGTCTTCTTCAGTGATGGTCGGCATTTCTTCGTCAAAGGGTGGAGGAGGGCGAGTCGCGAACTCAGGAGGGATTTCGTTCAAGCCGGGAAAGAGAGTTGTTAAAAAGTGACCTTTGAACTGCATTTGGAATTGTTTCCTTCTCTCGACTTCCTCCGTGTGTAAAGTCAAAAATTTGTTGGACAGTTTTTCGCCCCACTGTTGAAAGACAAGAAAAACTACTTTTACCATTTGATATGAACAGAAATACTTCTCAATCAAACATTAACCTTAGTTAAAGTGTCTACTGATGATGACAATCATTTGTTGAATGTATTCCTACTAATTGAAAAAGGATATTGAATAGTTTAATAATTATTCAAAATTTTCATCATTTTCAGATAAGCACTTTAAGGTTCTAGGTTCCGAAGTCCTGATAGATTTTTTAAATATTTTTTTTGAATTTTCCACAAAACTATGGAACTAACAAATATATATTTTTTTAATTGGTGTTGAGTAATCAATTTTTCATGTTGTGTTTCCACAACAACCGGCGCCGAAAAAGTGTATTCAAAATATTTTTATCGAAAAATCTCATTAACCAGTAATAAAATCTAAAAAATAATTAAACTGTCCCTTGTTACATCATTCATGTGACGTCGGCAAGTAACAAAGAGCACTAAAATCCATTAGCGAACAACAAAAATCCGTCGGGGAGCAGTTAAAGTCTTCGAAAGTAATACAAAAAAACCATTGATTCGGGTTGTTGGCTGAAGTATGTCACTAAACAAATTTTTTTATCATAATTACAAATGTGAATAATGTGACAGACTGAGCCATGCCACTACTTGGCTGAGGAGCAGAGGTTGAAACCACGTGACAAATTGCTACTCTCTCATTGACTGACTGCCTACAGTTCCGTATACTTTACGCACCCTGTATATTCCGCTCAATGTCCGCCACCATATTTTTATCTTTAACGTTGGCACATCTTTGACGATGACACACACACCCTGTATAATCAATGTTTCTCATTCCAAGCGCGCTCTCGTTATCAGTGATAACACCCACCATTCGAGCCGATACTGCAAACTTCTATAACCTTATTATAAACTGAAATTTTTTTATCATAATTACAAATGAATTCCTTCACTATTGCTTTGTGTGTCGAACGATGAAAACATCTCTACAACAGTTCGCATCTATTTTCAATATCCCTCATTAGTGTAGAGACTGAGGTCAAAGACTACCACACCAATGACCTGCGTTTGATTCTCCAACGGATTTTTTTTTATGACGCCATGGCTGTAAAATGTGTTGAGCGGTGGATGCACCAAGTGGCTGCATGACAAGCGAACCATGTGACTGGGCTTTGCTGACCACGTGACTGGCTGGTATGTCTCATTGACTGAGAAGCGGTGACAAGTTGAAAAAGCGGGTCATGTGACTGAGTGCTCCGTCTCCTTGACTGGGAAGCGGGAAAAGTGCTGGATTGGAGAAAACACACCACGTGACTGCTGTGATTGGCTGAATGGTCTATCTCGATGTCTAGCGAGCTGTAACACTCAGCTATGTGACTCAATACTCTGTCTGCTTGATGTCTAGTCTGTCTGCCTGAACTCACGCCATACTACTAATATTATGAATAGTGTTTCCACAACAACCGGTAGCATGAAGCATGGTAAAATTTTAGGAGACGGTCCAAACCTAATGCACTTTTTAGGTTTGTCAATCGATAACATTTATGATTCAGAATTTTACATAATTCAGTACAGTACAGTGTGGAATCAAAAAATACAAAGTCGATTACAAGCAGAAATAATCTATTTTTCAAAGAAGAAACGAATAAATCTGTGAAAAAGCAGTGCAGTCAATACCCGTCATGGTATAAGCCATTGAGTCCTACTGTATAGGGTTTACTGGAAAGGTAGGCATTTTCACTTTCTGATTTGAGTTGGCATAAGAAGCAGTCTGTAGGTGGAGACTATCAAGTATACAACTGTAAAGTTAGTATTTTGTCACATTTTCTCAAAACCATGTGCCACTGGTTTTGGTTATCAATTCCAATTCTCGACTTTGTTTCCAACAGTTTCATTCTCTTTTTATTCATTTTTATCAATTAAGGTTCAAAATTATATTCCAAGCAAGGATGTCGAAATTCCTATCTTCAAATTTGAAATTCCGATTCAAAATGAACTTTTTTATTATTGAATCTAAATGTAAACCCAAAATTCCGACTACAAACTAGTAATTTCAATATTGAGATCTAAATATATCAAAACTATAACATAAGCCAGCCCTTTAAAACTATGGAAAACTAGCTCTGAAGTCGGAACTTAGATGTCTACCGCAGTTGCACACGAAAAGTCGGTCATAAAAACCCGCAGACCACGGTTAAAAAACCTGAAAAATAGTTTCGAAACTCTTAGTTACACATTGATTCTGGTTGATGGAAGAGGAAATTGAACGAATTTATAGTCTATAACCAAACCTTATGAAATTCCAACTGTAAATTTAGAAATCGAAACCCACATTTGTATGGAGTTTCCAATTGTTGAATTTTCTATTAAGATTATTATTTCATATTGAAAAGGATTATTCTATGCTATCAATTCCAGTTATTCTTCATGGTATTTTTAAATACCTTTCCTGGTTAATTTGGGAAAGGCTTTGGCCTTTTTCATTTTTATACAAAAAACGTAGAAATCTCCCAAAAGAATTAATTACTTTCTTTCCTGAGTAATACCACAATGCCCGGGTTTCTGTAAAATCTTTACCTACTTATATACTACTTTGTGAATGCACTGAACTTACATATTCATCTAGAATCAAGTAACTGTTCTGCATTTTTTTGTTTGATTCTGGAACCAAGCATGCTACTTCTTTGTGTCGCTCTAAAAACTCGTTGAAAGTTTCTTCTGATATGTAAAATCTTTCTGCATTTCTCAATGCTTCCGGTCCAGCATTTTCTCCTTCCAAAAGCAGACACTGGAAAACTTTCCACCTGCATACAAATTAATTGTCAGACAGTATATTTTCTTTGGCTTTGTTGACTTTCGAACATATCAAGAGAAAGTTTTGAAGTTATTTCAATGTTTTACCTTTTGAATTCAGTATCTAATTACCTACTTCTAAGAAGAGAAATTCAGTGAAATAATTTTTCAAATTGATTTAAAAATAACTAGGAAAGTTAGCATAGATTTCTGTTCATCTTCTTTTTTTTTAATGTTCAAAATGTATCCAATAATAAGTACTTTTATGAGACTTCTGAAATATTTGAATTTTGTGGAGATATTGTATAATTTTAAGTTTCATCAAGGTTTCCACTATGACATTATTTGGTTCATGAGAGAGGGATAAAATTTGACAACCGAACTTCTTTAATTTTGTACTGATGGGCAGTAAGTGGTTATTATACAGTCAATAAAATTGTTTGAAGCTCACCTGACAGGGTTGAGGTTCTTGATTTGTTTGCACATATTTTCATCATAGTTGTAGGTGTTAACAACAGTATTTAGTTTAAACAGTACTTCGTATTTTTGGCACCAGTCTCTCACTCTGAATAGTTGTTCAATGTGGTTTTTGTTACCTTGTCCCCTACCAATAGCCTGTAATTAAACATTCTTGAAGAATGAAAGTTATGTTTTTTACATTATAGTCTACAGCCAAAAAATCCAATAGTAAAACACCTATACTCTGATATTGTCAGAGAGTAACAAGTTATAATTGTGTATGCAAATAACCTGCAAGATAAAACACGATTTTATAAAGTTTTGATTGGGTATTTGCTGATTTTCAATTTCAAATAGAATAATCATAAGCGTTTTCGTCTTACGTCTCCTCTAACAAAAAGTTCCTGCTATTGACTCATAATGTTATTATGAAAGTACACCGTTTCACCATTTTGAATATTTGCATTTCCTAATGGCATGCATTCATAGCGAATTTCCAAGCCGTAAGCCGTTGTTTGATGTCTTATTTCTCTTCTATCTTTCTATATAGACAAAGCTTCCATCTTTGTATGTAGAGTATAGTTTTTGTATATAGACTATATACATATACTATATGCTATAGTCTTTGTATATAGACTAACCTCTATATACAAAGCTTTCACCAAGAGGTGAAAAGAATAACTGGCTGATAGTTTCCTATGAATAAAATACAATCTTTGTATATATAGTCTTTATACAAAGATACAATGTTTGAAACATGTTACAAGCTTCAACTACTTAGTTATATATGACAGTATTCGGAAACATTCATCTAAATTCTAAGGTTGTACAACTCAAGTCATTGTCCTTAGTTCAAGTGACGCAGCAACTAAATATCTGAAAAAATTCGCGCGATAGATTACGATTCTTGCACCATCTACCGACACGTATACGAAGTTGGTCAAATATTTTTTGCGCGACTTTTTGAAAGTCCAAAAAGTCCCTGCTATTGACCAATAGATGTCACTGTGAAAGTACATCCCCATTTTGCTTATTTGCGTTGCATGCATTTTTGGCGAAATTCTAAAAGGTTGTTCATTTCAAACAACGCAACGTTCAAGAGAGAAAAAGAATAACTTTCTGATAGTTTCCTACATTAGGTATATGAAAAAGATACAGTGTTTTGAAACAGTGACATACTACAAGCTTGGACAACTGTATTATAAATGACAGCGTAAGCAAAAAAAAAACTGTGAACCGTCACGGGACGCCTGTCAGATGTGAAACATCGAAATTATTTCGTACATGTGATATATTTGTCCTTCTGACAAAGACAACCGCAAGGGTAAGGGATCTAGTCTCCACACCTGACTTTCATGAAAATGCGAACGAACAAGTGATACGGTAATATGTATAAAAGGACAGATTACTACAGGAACTAATATGGCATAATGTAAAAATGAAGTATTGTAAACACTGTCTACTTCTGTGGAGCTTCAGCTATTGATCATTCGAGTAGCGCCATCATCGGTAGAAATTCTTTCCTATCACCAAAAAAGGCTCTCAATCGCGTATGTTAACTGTATTATGTTTTACCTTGTTTGTGTCTTCATTGAATGAATCACAGGAAATAGCCATTATGTCGAGGTATTTTCCATAATCCTCGAACCACTTCTCTTTGATCAGGGAACCGTTCGAAACAATAGTTACAGAAGGCAGTTTCAACTCTACCTTGCAAAACTTCACCATCTCCCCTAAATGTTTACCACGTGAGGGGAGAAACGGTTCTCCGCCACTGAAATTAATCTTCTCCATTCCTGCAAAACATAAAATGATGTTGGATTTATATACTTATATAGTGAAGAATGCTAATTTATGTGCAAAAACTAAAAGATTTTCAAAGAGAAACTTGTAACATATATATGAATGAAATGTGAAATGATTGTAGGAAATTGGACAGCAACCAAATGAATATTGATTTCATTTGATGTTGCCTTCACAATACTTTAGCTTTCTTAAGCAGGATACTTCAGAATGCATGAGTTGGCAGATTAGTTTTATTCCATTGGCGTAATTTCTGTGGAGTTGTTTACAGTGCAAAAATAATTTCCAATGACCATCAAACAACTTGCAATAAATATTTAAAAGAATTACCACAAAAAATCAAAGAATTTCGAATGAATTTTTATTTTGTTCAGGATTTCTGTTTCACTTCACTGCTTCGTTTGAAATTAATTATGGTTATTATTGTAAATTCCTTGATATACCTTGAAATAAAAGATATCGAATTCCTTATGTTCCAGAAAAACTTCAAAATCAACATCAGGTACTTCTTGTGATCCACACAATTTCAATTTTTATTTATAAAAATATTCTCATTTAACAAAACTTCATCTTTATTTCTCTAAAAACTACAAAAATATTTACTTGGTTCTATACATTTACCTAGCACTGTACGTTTGAATTTGAATCAATTATTATATTTGACAGGGTCCCTCAATTTGTGATTGTTACATAAGAAATTGTATCACTTTATCAGGTTGTCCATTCTCTCAATGAATAATATACAAATATATACTATTACTATTAAATAAAACTGAAGATTCGTGTATTCATTCATTCAATTTCAATCATTGTCAAATATTCCACATTAGTAATTATTCTGAATTATAGTATTCATAACTACAAAACAGATAAATTAAATAGATTTGATTTAACGGAAATCGTCAGTCAAATTTTTCGCAGAAAATCATTTCTGCATTGAGGATAATCAATAATCACTTCAATGAGGTGAATTGAAACACTTTTTTGTCTAATTTCCACAATGTTTATTCATTCTTACGACCGGTTTCGGGGTCTAACCCATTCTCAAGTAAAAACAAATTTTTAAGGTCTGTACCCGGGTTATATGGGATTACGGGTAGGAGGTAGGCAGGGAGGCTACGTAGTGATTGAATAAAGGCACCAACTATGAACTATAGAGATTACCGGTGTTGCCAAACTTATGAATTCAAGAGTGGAGACCTACATAAATCGAGTTGCTCGTTCAGGGGTATATATTTCAGGTTTTTTTATTGATTTAATTAATTTCCATGGCTTCCAATAAATTGATTTTCTTCCCTTTATTAGATGTGTGTAGAATTTTGAGATTATCATTTTTTATTTTGTGTTTTGTTTCTTGAAGAAGTTCATACGTTGTAGATTTTTTGTTCAAACAGACGTGTTCACGAAGCCTTACGTCAAAATTTCTACCGGTTTGGCCCGTATAAACTGCAGGGCATTCACCACATTC
>WOGR01002543.1:0-17267 GCA_015342045.1 Leptinotarsa lineolata | reverse complement strand
ATTATTGGGCTGACTCTACACTGGGAATCCATTGTGGAGTTAATCTTCGAGACTCAGGCAAATGGATCAGGCAGAGATCAGCTCAGAATAATCACAGGGTTACTGTGATCTTTCAATCTTCACAGTGTTAAGATCACAAGTGAATGGATTAACTATCCGTTGGTCGCCGTGTGACGTATCTGGGAATCGTATTACCAAGTCTTGCTCAAGGTTTGTAAGATGCATGATAATTTTGGTTTTAATTTCTTCTTCGAGCTTTATACAGTTTTCTTCAGAAAATTTCTCCAAACATGCAAACATCTCGTAGTTTTCAGCACTGATTTCATCTATCCACAAACGTAATTTCCTACAAAAAAGCTTTTATTTTGTTAGCCAAAATCAATACTCTTTCCTTGCAACGATTGATTTGAATCATTAAGTTTTTCGAAAATGTCCGAAAGATAGCCAATTGTGTCCAGCCAATTTTCATTCAAGAAATATTCCGCTAGCTTTGGTTACCGTTCAAGTAGAAATATTCTGATTTCATCTTTGAGATTAAATACACGTTGGAGTATTTTTCCTCGCGTTAACCACCTGACCTCCGTATGTAACAATAGATTTTCGTATTCTGATCCCATTTCGCGACACATTATTTTGGAAAAGCGACTGTTTAATGCACGAGCTTTAATAAAATTCATTATTTCAACACTTTATTTACATCTGGTTGCAAATGTGAATCATACAGTGAACAAAGCCTACGTGAGGTGCAATCTCACTTACTTTTGCTTTGAATCCTGTTTGGGAGCCGTCTATACACACAGATACACAATATTCCCACTTCATATCACGAATTTTAAAGAAGGTATCAACTGCATTAAAAATTGCTTCACTGGTTGTTCTTCCTTCTAATCCTTGACAAAATAACAAATCTTCGCCTATGTCGTTTTCATATCGGTATCGGATAAATATCAGAAGTTGAGCTACATTATAAGCTATATCAGTGCTTTTATCCAGCTGAATAGCATAATAGGGACTCCCTTTCACGCGATCTATTTGTATTTTGATATCATCAGCAAGTAGATTGATACGACGATGAACAATATCACTTGATAGTTAGAATTGTTTTCAGTACATTGGCATACTTTTCTCCTTGCATGATCGAAACCATTTTCATTGCAGCTGGCAAAATGAGCGTCTCGCCAATGTTGTGAGGTTTTTTAGTTTTGGCAATCAAAAAGGAAACCTCGAAAGATGCTTGTAACGCTTTTTGGTTAACTGTTGTGTATTTTTGGAAATTAACCTGCTGTGACGTTAGTTTGGTGGCATGTCGTTTAAAATAAGATTCATCTCTATTCTTTAACTGTGGATGCTTAGTTTCTAGGTGCCTTTTCAATTTGGCCGGCTTCATGCTCTCGTTTGCCAAAACCTCCGAACAAACAACGCACTGTGGACGTTCTTCAAAATTCAACACTGTACATTTAAAACCAAACTGGATGTACGATTCTTTAAAAATGCGTTGACGCTTCCCAGTTGTCTCCGATGTAGCTGTTGCTTGTTTAGTTGAAGTTGAAGCGTCACTCTCTGTATCGATGTGTATGGTAGATGTGGCTGTTGAACGTGAAATGGCTCTACAATCATCGCTGTTATGACTAATAGTTATAGTAGTGGAACTAGATGTTGCTCTGCTGTCATCGATAGTAATAACACTACTAGTACTTGAAGTGGCGGCATTGTTTTCACGACTCATATTACTCGTAACAGTAGTTGTCATTGTAGAATCTGAGGCGACACTGTTGTGAAGATCTACGTGTTTAATTCTTTTGTTTTGTGATGCGTTATCAGGACTTCCGCAACCTGCATCTTTAGATGTGCGTTTTATTAGCCACTTATCCATTGTAAACTGCAATAATAAATACGTATGAAAAAATAAAAAATTCTGGTTTTGATATTCAACCCACGCGTCCAACATGGCCACGCCGCGATGAGTGCACAGTTACTTACCGTGTGCATGGTTATCCACGAGAACACTAATCTTCCAAAAAAACTTTCTACGGAAGTAATCTTTCGTGTTTTGAAATCAATTTAGTACCTATAACTATACAGGTATGTATTTGCAATCGACAAAGCGGCGATGCGTACGCACGTGCGGATAGAACTGACTGGCTGGACTGAATGAAAAGAGATCGGGGCGGGAGCGGTGAGGTGACGGGCGGGACTGGACAGGACGTACAGTCATAATTATTTTCGATTCTCTCCGTTTCAAGGACATTGTGTAAGTAAAGAGAGGTTATATTTTACGCATAAACCTTAATAAAACTCGATAAGTACAGGATCTTGTTGACTTGTTTGACGACCCCATAAATATCTTTCGCGACCCCACATGGGGTCGCGATCCCAGGGTTGCGGACCGTTGCTTTAGGTGAACTCTAACGACGGAACATTTGTACACGTCAGACACATATTTGACGACGATAAAACACTTTTATTTAGCATCATTTTCTTCTACATCATATAGCATTTTTGTTGTCGTTTTGCTTTCATAACTTGTTGACTCATTTCGAAGATTCATTACTACAACATAAGTTCCAAAACAGTGCATCACAAGTTCATTTCGAGTGCACTAATTATTGACTCATGTGTAAAGATTCGTCCAGTGTAAAATATTTGTGGAAAAGTTTACAAATTATCAGCGTCAAACTGAATCCAGGATTTCAGGTGAAAATGTGAACAACTGTGTCGAAGCTACTTTTTGAGTTTGTTGGGCGTATTGTACATGTTTTCATGCTTGACGTTTCATCTACAACTGCGGTAGACATTATTAAGGCAGTGAGGCAACAGACGCATCACTCTAGTTGCTCTCACAGCCCATATGTGAGAGAGAGGTTTTAACTGTTGGTCTAGTTTCTTCGGAAGATTTTCATGTCTTATAATTCAATTAATGAGTTGAAACCCAACGAAGTTTTTCCAGAACTACTATCCCTTTAAATAAAAACACTCCTCGCACATCCAAACAGAACGCGTTTCGCTAATCAAGTTAGCATCATCAGGAGGTAATTAAAACTAAATCTTACAACTAAGTTAGGTAATGAGGGTCATCAAATTGTTGTCAAGTATTGCTTATTGTGCTAGTTTATTGTATTCTAAGTCTACGAAACCGAATAAGTGAAACTGTGTTCTTTAAAATGTGTTATTGTAATCTGCTTAGTTTGACCAGTGTATCGAGTTTTTGTTCTGGTATGGAAACGTTTTTGAATAAAATCATTTTACCTATCAGTCTTTATTATCTCTATGGACCAAGAGCACATTCTTTAAAGATATCTAGAATTTGAACAGATACTCAAGAACTTTTGATATCTCGATCAATCCTTGTATGCCTAGAACTGTTTTTTTTAGATTCCACACCGCCAAAATGCATTTTGGAGGAGAGCAAAACACTGATTCAACTGGGATTGCTACCAGGTGCCTTGATCCATTTCGGCATGAATTCTTTAGAAAAACAGTCGAGTTTTCTGAAGCGAGGCCTTCAAGATAAATTCACAAGCAACTCTGTGGCAAGCTTAGCTGCTTCTAAGATGAGGTGAGATATTTCTATCCGATAAAACATCGGTGACGACTACGTTCCGGACTAACCCCGACTGATATTTTTTCAACATTTTCTCTAGAAACGAGTTTACACGAACATGCACGAGTCGTGAAGTGGAAGATGACCGTGACAGCGATGAAAACAGCAGTTCCAACTATTCTCACATCGCTAACGATGGAGCAAGCACCAGTACCGCGACAACTTATGGGCAAAGGAAAATAGAGAGGTCCACTGAAAAAGTTCCTAAGTGGTTCAGACCTTAGATGGCGCCTGCATTTATTGTGTATGTATTTTGTATTATCTGTAAGAAACTATTAAAACACTTGAGATTTTTGCGTGTTATTTATTAAACTCACTGGTACAAATGAAACAACAAAAACGTATAAAAACCTATAATATGCGGTATAAGACTAGACTATACTAAAGTAGATTAGTTTTTGATGTGAGTCAGTCTCGGGTGCCAAAGATTTTGTCTCTTAAAACTACTCGAATGAAATGGTTACTGGGAAGAAAATATGTGAAAGTAAATGGATGATGACATTTCTCTGTTTAGGTATAACTTGGAAGACTCGGGAAAAAAAATTATAATAGGTTTTATTTGACTTGAAAAATGGGAGACATTTCGAATTATAATGTTGGCTACGCTTGCTGTCAAGTTGACTGCAAACTGTCGGTGATGTAAGAATTTTTAACAATACCTCCTCTTTTGTCAAATGAAATATGGTCTCTTCCACTGCGAACCATCTAATCTGAATACAATGATTTACGTAGTTATCAAAGATTATTACTAAAATATTTATCTCATAGCTTACGAGGCAGTCAGGAACAGACTAATGCTCTCTACTGATTTTAAATGCACGCAAAATATAACAAATACCTTCATATGATTAATTTCAGCTTAAGTTTGGAATACACTCTGTAAAACTAATATCGTATATATTTTGGAGTATAATGAAGCTATTTTTATGTGGATTTCTCCATACCCTGAAGCGTATTATTAGCCATTCGAACAAAAACTACTTATGAGTGGAATACCTGGAGATATAAAAGTCACTTTTCCCAATCAACCAGAACTGCGATACTTTTCTCGACAAACATTTCACCTCAAATGTAAAGTCAAATTCAATGACCATTGTTCATCAGTTATCGTATTTCAACTGTTTTCACTAAATTATAGTACAATTCCATAATAGTAGGCACTAAATTCTCAGAAATATTATTGTATCAAAACGAAAACGTCAAGATTGTGATTCTATATACTTTATCCATCATTTTTTCTCAACTGTTTAGTATTTCTGTACGCCACTGCAAGAGACAGATTAAGGCAAAAACGTCAAACATTTTTGAGAATTTAGTGCCTACTATTTTGGAATTATAGTATAGTTCAGACGTCTCAATGATTCTATTTATGTCATCAGAAATTGTTAATTTTAGGATATTTCAAAATCCTGAAATTTGGACTCTAAAACTTAGTTTTCGGAGTTTATATTGTTATTTGATCCGTGATCATTTGATTTTATCAAGTTATTATACATTCAAGTCATTTCAATAAATTATGAGTGAATGATCTTTCAGCTCAGCTGACAACTAAAAATTTTCTATGGTTTTACCAGAAACGGCATTAGTAAGAAAAACATAACTTCAGTACAATCATCATTTGAAAAACCTTCTTGTTGAAAACTGTCAGAACTACTTCATTATCGCAATTTCATGAACTGGCTAATAATACCCAATACCGTTACAACATTTCATACCATCGGGGCACTCACGTAAAGCCCCGAAAAACACTCTTAAAGCTCCTCAAGCCATATCCATATCTTCCTTGGCATCCAAGCTGACCCCCATCGGACCCAGCAAGTTACTAGACGGGCCAGCCTCACCTAGCTGGGCCCTGTAACTCTCCAAGATATTCTTCAAAGCGTTCACGTCGATATCGACCGGCTTGAAACTCTCGATATCATCGAACGAATCCCCGTTTTTTTTCACGAAACTATCGCCAATCGTCGTCTGGGCGAGCTCCTTGTCCATCTCGTCCATATATTGTTGCATCTTCGTCTTGACCTCCTCGTACGACTGGTCCTTGACGTAGTTATCTTCTTCGTACTCGCTCATGTCCGAGCCCGAGTCGAGGTCCCACGAATCGTCTTCGGGGATGGCGAAGTTGAGGATGTTTTGAACTGCGCACGCAAACGAATTGGGGTCGAAATTGATTTTGTTGTTTGTCGATTGTTGGGCGGGTTTCGTGTCTTGCGAGAAGGACACCTGATGATAATTAATTAGTCTTTTGGACCATGAAGAATAGAGTAAAACAGTTTGGAAAATATTTGTCGAAGTATGTAGTTTACTCACCATCACTTAAGTAGATAGTTATGAATGGCTTACCTTGCTATTGTTCTTGCGCCTAGGCGGACGAACAGGAGAGTCATCTTCGTGGTCGGGAAACTCGGCTCCATCCAAGTCCGACACGTGGTTCAAAAACGAGGATATCTTCTCGGTGAAAGAAGCTGGGTTAGTGTTGTTATTGACGCTGAATGTCTTCTTCTGGCCATATCTTTCCTGCAGCATCTTGTCCAACTCATCGGGACTGATGTCCAGCCAGGTTTCGTCGTCGTCCTTCGGTAAACAGGATTCCTCCTTGTGAAACTGTTCGACGTCGCAATCCAGGATTCTCGTCAGCCTGAGAATCTCTTCTCCAATCGCTGGGCTGTACCGCATACTGTCCCTATGCTCAACGTAGTACTCCTTGGCCTTGTTCAGTAAGTTGTTGTACTCTACCGAGTGTTCCAAAAGCCCTCTGAAGTAGCCCCTCTCCGTCAAGCTCTTGAGGTAGTTGTGCCAGGCTTTATCAGACTCTACAGTCGCGGAAGGTGTCGCCTGAGATGCCAGAATCTCGAACCCGCAGGCTACCTACACATACATCGATGGAAATGAAATATGACCGAATCATCATCATCAATCTTTTCTTTCCCTACTATCAAATAATTCATCGATTATTCTTGCAGGTAACCTTAATATTAATTTTGAAGACTCCCACTCTATGAGCACCTTATTCTTACCTAGTCTCCTTGCCACGTTCAATTCATTTATGTATGTCAACTGTAATACTTGTACCTCTCAATACTCGTCTTCAATAATTGACTATATTTGCAGAATTCAGATCTCACAAATATTGATTGCTCTGTTATTTCTTCTGGGCTATCAGATCATGAGCTATAGCTTTTGCTTCTAGATTCCCTTTCAAAACTGTCAAATAAAATTGAAAGAGTGGGTCGTTTATTCAGCAAGCATAACTATAATAGGTTTTATCAACGTTGTGAGCAAAAGAATGGGCTTCCTTTCTTAGATAATACTCGCCCTTTTGAGGTGTTCTATAACGGATTTATAGAAAATTCCAACAAATTTTTCCCTCTTCAAAAAATCAAAATAAGAAATAAAAAACCCTGGTTGACAAAAGGAATTAAAATGTCCGCCAAGAACTTGAGATCCTTACACCATATAAGGAAATTTATAGATCCTACTCAAACCTCATTTATGGATTACTATAATAAGTACAGGTGAGTGTACAGAAAAACTTCAAAGCCTGCCAAGCAGATCTACTAAAAAAAAAAGACTGGATAAGGCAGGAAATGTGCCAAAAAAAAACTGGTCCCTTATTTATGATCTCAGAGGAAAGGCAAATACACATTCAATTGAGGTTTGCTTAGGCCCCAACTCGTTGAATAACTTTTATTGCTGTGTAGTGGACAAACTCTCTCAAAATATATCGTGATCTTCAAATCCTTTACAGTTACTTTGCAATGTCGACATATCTGATAGTTTCTTGTTTTATGAAACTAACCCCGAGGAAATAATAGTGGTTATCAAGGACATCAAAACCAAGCATTGCAGGAGCATGGATGACATTTCTATTAAAACATTTGAAACTCTTTTTCAACTTCAGTTTTTACTTAAGAATGGGTTAAACCCCGAAGAAACCGGTCGTAAGAATAAATAATCCTTGTGGAAATTAGATAAAAAGGTGTTGTCATTCATCCCATTGAAGTAAAAGTATATTTGATTTGATTGAATAATACGATAGATAAGATAGAACCACAACTAAAAATTCTACGAAATAATTTTTTTTTTAAAGGGACTCAACTATTTCAATAAATCAACATCATTATAATTATACAGTCAGTTTCAAGTTCCACCTTTCATTGTGTATTCAACTGATGTTTTGTCATACATCTTTGGAATTATTATTATTATACTGTAGTAATTAGGATTTTCTGAAAAGAGCAAATACCTTGACGCCCAAGCTGTGTGGCTTGAACTCCCCCGAGCTCTGTGGCGGCAGGTTCCAACCTGTCCGACGGTCTGGAACGTACTTGCTGTGCTTCAGCATGGCATACAAGCACTTGGTGAAGGCAACGCGTCGCTTAACCCTGCTTTCTGGCGGAAAGTACTTCATGGCACGGCAGACTTTCAAATCGACAGAGTCCCGGTTGCAGAAAGAATGCACTGCGGGTGCTATGAGGTTGGGTTTCTCTCTGAGGAGGGCGGCCACGCCCACCGGGATATACACGGTAACGTGGTGGAGGTTATCTCTAATTTTGGCAGGATAGCCACTGATTTTGTTCTTGATGGAGTTTTGGATGTCAGACGAGGCGAGGGTTTTTGTTGGATCTTCTCTGATGACAGAGAGGGCGGATGTTACTGACAGTTCGGTGTCTTCAGAAGTTTCATTCGGGATGAGATGTATATCTCCATCATACAAAAACACCTGGAAGACAATACAAGTTTAAAAAGAAGAGAAATGAGTTGGACCTCGCCAATAGTTGCAGCTGAAGTATTCATTTCAGTGAAAACCGAAACACATGATATTCAATCAGTCCAATCAATGTTTTCTTACTATTATTATTATTTCTTCATTCTTTTATACAATTGGCAAGGTCTTAAAATGTCCCAGTTTCTAATGAAATTCAAGTATTTAGCACAAATGCTATATTCAACAATTGGATGTTTATTTCAAACTGACACAAATAATGAACTTCTTACCCTATTTTCGCATGTTTCTGGATTGGCCCAGCTGGGCAAATAGTCAGCAGCTTCAATCAACAAAAACTCCCCATCAACATCGTAGACTCTTGCGATTAGTCCTTTTATCTCTTTGGTCAGCTGAAGTAGTAGAAAGACCATAAACCACTCATCTTCTATATTGTCTCCATAATGAGATACACCATATAAATGTGGTGGCAAAGGTTCTGTAAAAAAATAAACAAAAATAGAGTTCAGGAACAATTTTTTGAAAAAGAACTGCCGACTTCATTTATTGATAAACAGTTATCACCCTAAGAACTCGATTTAAATTACAGTTAAAATCCAATACTGAATTCCTGAAACTTCCTATTGTAGAAAGGATTGATCTCATCTCAAATTACACATAAAACCTTATAACTTCACTCTCTGAAATTTGACTCATCTCAATTAGCGGCATTTAACCTTACCTTTGTTTCCTTCAATAAAATCTAATGAATTTGAGATCGATGTCCTGGGGGACAACTTGAACTCGTCTTTGTGCCATAAATAGGTGTCGGTGAAGTTTTCGATGATTTTGTTCGCCTTTTCCAAACTTTTGGAAAGAAGCGCTTCTTGCTCCTTTTCGTCATTGGTATTTATATTGGAAAATAGGAAATATTTGATAAAATCATCCTCCCGTACCGATTCTAGCACGTTACTCACACTTGCCATTTCAAAACACTGACATTGAAAATGTTGAACACAGAACAATAATAATAGGTTTGTTTTGGTTCACAGTTCCGTACAGTTCGGACATGCCCAGTTATTAAAATGTGTATTGGTTCAGTTAGAATCGTTCTAGTATCGTTCTCAAAGTGTTTTGGTTTTCTCCGACTGTATCGGAACTATTCCAGAACGGTAATTAATAGTTCAAACATTTAAGTAGGGACCGGGTAGAACTTCGAATTCGCTCTTGCGCACTAATAAAATTTTTCTTTTGCGTTGTGGATTTTGGTTGTAGCGTTTTCTTAACCTCATTTTTATCAGTATTTCTGTTTGTAGTATTTTATCTACAATTTCAATATTTGTATCAATTACGTTGAATACATTGCTTAATGGAGGTAAATAAGACAAAATTATATATCATCATTATTCTTATACCATAACAGATGACGTGAAATGTATGTAGCAATAATAATAATCATGTGGAATAAACTTCCTAGGAACGTTTTTCCCAATGGATTCAATCTCCAGCGATTCAAATTCAATATGAATCACTGCTTTCGCACAATCACCGCTCTTAGAGCGCCTTAAGGTTTATCCTGTAGTGCTTGTGTTCTGTCTTTAAAAAAATTTTGGATAACCAGAGATAACGTCTTAGTTAATTCCTGTTACTTTCATTTTTGCCAGAAATTTAACCTTCAATCTTTGTTTATACACTTATCAGAATAATTTTTTTAAACTCTTTTTGAATTAGTTAGACCCCGAAACCAGTATAATAGTAAAAAACCTAATGGGAATTAGACAAAAAAGTGTTTTCATTCATCTCATTAGAGTGATCATGAATTTCCACAAAATAAACAAGTCATTTATAACACAGATTGTCTAAGTAACATAAGGAGTGCATAAATATCGCTATGAATACAAGCCGGAAACGAAATTGTTAATTTGAAAAATTAATATGTACTTCCGATTTCACTTAATTTTACCATGGAATCCCATGATACTATTTTACCACTATAGCGATGAAACTCTTCCATTCATTGCAATATACAATTCATTAGGTATCTTTTGTTAGCATAACCAGATTAGGTCACTCCCGCCAAAAGTTATTCTCTATATCTACTCACTCAAATGAGATTAGAGAAAGCGAATAACATTCGGCGAGAAGAATTCAATCTGGAATAAAATAAGTGTCAACAAAATTGTAATTTATTGTCATTTGCTAATCACTAAAAGGCAAGTGACGAGTTCACCGACTTATCGGAATGATCCATTTTTTGGTACATTCGAATAGTTAGCGCGTTTCTATTGGTTTAAGACACCCATCAAAATATCCTGTTTAATTTGTCTAGGTGAAAATTCCATAATTTGAACTTTCAGAGCTACGCTGCTCACTATTCTGACAGTCCTGACACAGAACATTGGCACTGCGGTCCTGACATTTGACTTCTCATTCTTCTTTTTTTTACTGTCCGGGAGGTTTTGTTAAGGATTTGAGGGCTTCATTCATTAATGTCAAATGTATTTTTATTACCCTTATTTAATTTAAGGAATTCTATTTATATTAATTGATGAAGCCTAATGATTGAAGTCGACCATTTTTGGCCAGAAGTAGGATTGGCCAGGTGTTTTTCCAGGGTAGTAGTATAACTCTAAATTATTGGGAAAATGGCCAAAGCAAAAGTGAGCGCAGAATGGAAAAAGCGTGTGAAGCAGGAATACATGCGATTGCGGCAGCAGAAGAGATACAAGAGAGCAGACGACGTGAAAGTAGCTTGGAACCAGAATCGCAATCGAATGATCGAAACACTCATCGAAGAACAGAAGAGATGGAACGAAACGAAAGCCAGTTGGGTGCAATCTCCCGAATTGCCAGCTCACGTCGCCTGCATGAAAAAAGCCGAAGTTATCGGAAACGAGGGAGACATCCAAGTGGCTCCGATAAAAATAATCAATGCCGTCACTCCCATACCGACGATGTATACCTGGGCCCCTATTCAACAGAACTTCATGGTCGAAGACGAGACTGTACTTCATAATATCCCATATATGGGCGATGAGGTACTGGATCAAGACGGCACTTTCATAGAGGAGCTGATAAAAAATTATGATGGAAAGGTACATGGCGACAGAGAATCTGGTTTTATTGACGATGAACTGTTTGTAGAACTGGTACACGCTTTGATGCACTATCAAGAGAAGGAAAAGCCTGATAAGAAGAAGGACAAAGATCAGGAGGAAGAGAGCAAAGAGAAGAAGGAGCTGGAATTTCCTGCGTTTGTGATATTTCAGGCAATTTCATTGCAGTTTCCTGATAAAGGAGGCCCTGAGGAATTGAGAGACAAGTATGTTGTTTTTGAACTATATTTTGGTGAATTTTTGTTTCTATGGCTTGCACTAAGTAGTTTTTTAAATTCCAATTGGACTTAATGCATATAGCCAATTTCTGAATGTTATATTTGAGAAAGTAGTATCCTTTAACGATGTTTCACTTTGGTTTAATTTTTTAAAGGTATGTGGAACTAACAGAACGAACAGATCCCAATGCTCCACCGGAGTGTACCCCAAATATCGATGGCCCCATGGCTGCGTCTGTGCCAAGAGAGCAAACGATGCATTCCTTTCACACCCTATTCTGCAGACGCTGCTTTAAATACGACTGTTTCCTACATAGTAAGTGTTTGATTGCAACTAAGTTCCATTCATTTTTACATGGTGTATTCTTGAAGTAAACCTTAATTATTTAGATCTTCTGATGAATATTCTTTCTGAAATATGATTATCGTTTCTCTTGAATGCATTGTGATTTATTTAGTGACTATATACAAAAGAAATATTAGATTTATCTTAGCTAGATAGTTTCACTGTACCACCTGTACATCAGGTTGTGTATTTTGTTTTGCTGCACCCTGTAGGACCTCAAGGTAAAGCCTCAACTAATAGATTACACATAATAGCTCATCTTCATCATCATCATCTCATAGTCTGAAAAAATGGGTTGTAAATTCAAGTTTAATTATTGTCACTCGGGGATTTCATATTTTCATCTGAAAAGTTTTTCTCATAAGGTGATAAAAAATGTGTGTTTCTGAATTAGGACTACAAGCCTGCCACCCTGGTCCGAATTTACAAAAAAGAAGAGGTCCTGATCTCAAACCGTTCACAGAACCATGTGGTTCTGACTGTTACATGTTGTTGGTGAGTGTATTATTATTATTAACACAAGTTTGGTATAAATATTCAGTCATTTACCTAGATGAAATGAATTTAAATAAAACACTTTTTCCACACCAGTCTCTCGACATGCGTTTCGCTAACCAAGTTAGCATCCTCAGGAGAAAATTCGTATTTTTGTTTTGGCATGGGAGAAGTTTTCTTTAAATCTTTGCTCAATGTAGATTCATTCGAAAGGAGTGTGTTTGCTTGAATGTATTCACCCTCTGTCTGGATGTTTTATACAATTTGAAATTCTACATTTCTACAGTGGATCAAAAAATATCATACATTACCCAATCTCAATTATCTAGCACTGAATATTTATTTAGTCACTTACTTATTTATTGCGTTGCCTATTTTTACAAAATAATTAACAAGTTCACACATAATATGTACTATAGCTATCAGCTAGATGTAAGAAAAAATATAAAAAAACTAAGAAAGGCAAAAATAAGCCTAATCACAATCTTTTCACAGTCTTTTTAAATGATTATTTTGTGAATTAGCGTTAGATCTGATTCTAATCTTCTATGAGCCCAGAGTATTCACAAATGTATAATATAGTTTTATAGTTATATTCACCAATATAAATATAATAAATGAATATGATATCCAAGTTTATATGCAGAGTACCTTAAAAACTTGTTTTGAACACTTTCAAGCATATCGATATCCAATATCAATTTATGTAGGGCACTAAATTGTGGAGTTGTATTCGATTATAGATCTAACAATTGAGCAATATAATTTTTAAGGAAGAGAGAGATAATTCCTCTGCAGATTTAAGAGTGAAATCTAACATTTTTATCTGTGTTATTGATGACTTGTTTATTTTGGGGAAATTCATGACCACTTTAATAAGAAGACTGAAAACACTTTTTTTGTCTAATTTCCACTACGTTTATTTATTCTTACGATCGGTTTCGGAGTTTAGCCCATTATCAAGTAAAACTAACTTACTGACTTTTTGGAGTGTGCACATGAATTATATGGGGTTACAAGTAGTCTGGGAGGCTAGGTACTGCTTGAATAGGGGTGCCAACTATGAAATTATAAAGATTACCCGGGTTGCCAAATTCATATATTCAAGAAAGGAGACCTACATAGATCGAGTTGCTCGTTTAGGGGTATATATTTCGGGTTTTTTTATTGATTTATTAATTTTTATGGCTTCCAACAAATTCGTTATCTTCCCTTTATTACATGTGTGTAAAATTTTGAGTTTATCTTTACTTATATTGTGTTTTGTTTCTTGAAGATGTTTATATATTGTAGATTTTTTGTCCAAACAGACGTGTTCACAAAGCCTTACTTCAAAATTTCTACCGGTTTGGCCTATATAAACTGCAGGGCATTCACCACATTCTATTCTATATATAACTGAGTTTTGCATCGAACAGAATCTTGCCAAAATTATTATTACTTATGAAAGCTGTTGTTATTTTGTATTTGGAGAAGTAGTTTTGGATGTTTTCTGAAAGTTTACCTGAGTAATTGATGCTATTATATTTACATGTATTGTGTTCTCCGATATTCGGGTATATTTCACTTATAAGTGTTCTATGAGTTTTATTTGATATTATCTTTTCTATTAGATAAACTGGTACCTGATTGTTCAACGCAATTTGTTTGATTATTTTCAGTACGTCTTGGAAATTCTTTTCAGATAAAGGGATTGTGAAAGCTCTGTGTATCATTGACCTAAAGGCGGTTAATTTATGTGAGAGTGGACTGAAAGAGTCGAAAGGGAATTGTACAGTCTGTGAAGGTGTTGTTTCGGTGGATACTGAACTGAAAACTATTATTAACTCTTGAAATATTCAAATCTAAGAAAGTAATCTCTTTGTTCTGTTCGATTTCTACTGTGAATTTAATTTTGTTATGGAGACTAAGGAAGTTTAGGAATTGATTAATTTGTCTGTTTGAACCATCAAAGCCCACCAGTATGTCATCCACGTATCTGAACCAAAAACACAATATGTTTCGAGAAAGGGGGTTATTGAGAATGAGAGTATTTTCAAGCGTGTCCATGAAAATGTCTGCCATCATGGGACTTGAGGGTGAGCCCATAAGGAGACCTGAGTTCAGTCCACACAAGTAATCGGGCCAACCTGTGTTGGCCCGATTACCTGTGATGTCCCGCCTGCCTTTGTCATTATACCTGAATCATTACCTGCTAAGTTTTGCTTTTGGTGTTGTGCCCTCTATTTGATTTTGTGGAGTGATAAGATGGATCTCCATGTTGCTGGTGTAATCTGCGAGTCATCCCTCTTGTTCATATTACTAGGTCGTTTCTCAATTTTGATAGCCTCTCTGATTGTTCGAAAATAAACGTTTTCATTGCTTGCTAGTGTTTCCGTGTTTTTGAAATTGAAATCGTGTCCTCTTAGTCTGGCCGATATAAGTCTTGACACAGTCTTGTCCCACATACACATCACGAATACAGAACAAATTGTAAAGTGTGTAAAAGCCAAATTGAATAAATTCATTATTTCGGTTACTGTACATATTTTTAAAAAATCCCTGACTAATGAATGCTAATTTAGAGACGTATACACCAGTTGAAATTTTCCAGTAATTAGGAACATTTTATAACAAAAACACTTTAATATCTTTAGCATCAACTTTGATTGAGTATAAGTTTTTATTGGAAGTTGAATTGTATGCATGCAAAAATTGATGTTTCATAGCCAAAGATTTCAAAATATTTTTAAAATTAGGAGAATGTCTTATGACGTTTTTGAAATATTTAGCTTCAAACCTCAATGATCAAAAATATCTCAAAGGCACAAAGTTTTTTATAAAATTTGGATAGTGGAGTAAAAAATGATGCCTTGGTCTAAGCGGGATATGTGGAAAATAACGTACCCTCAGATCGATATATTCTTCAATCAAACCATTTAAGAGACATATTTGTTGATTAGAAATTCGCAAAGCCATCCAAATATTTACTATATAGCGCAAAGTTAAAATCATTATCCAAATGTTTTCTAGCAGATGTATTTTTTCGTACATCACACTACCGACTATTTTCTCGCCCCTTTTTAACACACGCGTTCATATTGAAATTTGAGCATGATTTATTTCTCATTTATAAAATCAAATGTAATGAGTTTTTGAGAAATATGAGACGTCAATTCATACGCAGATATTCCTTCTAAAATATCATGGGCAAAGCACGGTGGTAACCCTTCTGCAACATGAAAATATCTTAGACTATTCATGGGTGAATTAAACTTTATACCCATGTAAACATAACCGAGGGTAAGTGCATAATCAACATCGAAATCATGAGATGTTTTATTTCTTGTTTCATGAACTTGTAAATAAGAACAATTTTTTATTTATCGACATAACACCATCTAAAAAAAGAATTTGTTCTGAAACTTTCTACAAATCCACCTATTTGATAGCTTCCAAGGTTATCTCCTATTATCACCGTTAATCTACCTCTGAAATTTACTTCCTTCATATTTATGCCTTCTTCTTCTAAGTACTGTTACGTTTTCCCCGTGGGTTCACCAATAATTCACTACACTGAACAATAATCAAACTTAACTATTATTCGAATTTCTATCGCCTTATTAGATCGCTCCCGCGTACCGCACTGTCTCAAACTTGACTGTCCTGATAGGCCAATATATTTTTTCGATTTGAGGAAGTCTCCATCACTTATTTGAAAATATTCTCATTTTCCATAAGAACCTTCAATGTATCTAGAATAGGTACATAAAAATAAAAGCTATTTGAAGATACATTGTCAGAAAAAAGAAAAAATTTTATAGGTTCCACGAAATTGAAATTGTCCTTATAATATTTCTTTCTCATATAATTTGTTCGCAATAATCCGCTATTTTCATTTCGAGCGAATTTTAATAACGTATCTGACAAGTTAATTGGTACATTGAAACCATTTTCATTCAAATTATTTATCATATAATTTGTATTTAGTCGATCTATATCAGAAAATAAGTCAATTAATGTTTGTAATGATTTATCACATGAAAAAAATTTACTATGTAATGTGGCCTTACTCCTAATTTTTCCATTTCTACTCAGGAGCAATTTGAATCTTCTGAATTATTAGTGGGTGACGGCACTTTTTATAAATCACTCTCATTTATATGACTTCTTTCAATTTGTAAGTAAATGCTAAAAACGGTTCCGTTTCGATTCCTATGATTTCTGAAAACATGTGATCTGAAGCTTCTGATATCGAAAAAACTTATTTGTATTACATATTACGGAAAGAAGACAGCTTACTCTAACATTAGGTTCTTTGAAATGACTGTATAAATGGAGACATAAATTATTTTTCGTTTAATTCAGCAAAATTACAACCAGCAACTTTTATTTTTATTTAGTTACTTGGGAGCTGTCTGACTTGTCCATTTCTTCCTAGTCTCCAGAAAACACTGCAGCCTATGAGGCTTGTTGCGTTTATTCTCCCATCTTTTCATGACACCCATTCCATCGGTCTCGTACCCTGTACTAGTTTGTACAGGTTCCGTGTTGGATGTTTGTCATATTCTTCTGGGCATAATTTTATATGTCCATAAATTTGCTTGCCTCCTGTAATTCAGTGCCTCACATTCGCATGAAATATGTAGTGCTGTCTCTATCCCTTCGTTGCATAATCTGCAGCTAAAGTCTCCGTTGTACAGCCCTATGTTGTTCAGGTGTCCTCTAAACGGACAGTGTCCGGTTAGTAGCCCTGTAATTGTTCTGAGCCGATCCCTACTGTATTGAAGTAGTTCTTCGGTTCTTT
>WOGR01002542.1:0-17271 GCA_015342045.1 Leptinotarsa lineolata | reverse complement strand
GTTGAAGAGAATTGAGATGAAACTGTTCGTCATTGTTGGAAATGGGTTTCTGTTATGGCAAAGGACTTTTCTTCCGCTATAAATGATTTTTGTGGAAATGCATTTCTTGAAAAACTAGCTTTGGCGGTGAACAGAATGTGGCGTTCAAATTGCGGATTTTGCATAATATTTAAAATATACCACCAACAAAACGTAGCACACTTTCAAAACTCTCTGCAAATTAAAGCTTGAACTTTGGAAATGAGGTGAGAATATAACATGGAATTCACTAAAATTCTCCAAAAAACGTAATAATGAAGAAGATAATTCACAACGAATATATTTGAATGACACTCACTTATAATAAATGCCGGGTGTGGAGAGCAATTCTAGGGCAACTAGATTTATTGTGTATAAACGAAAAGTCTAAATATGTGGTGAATCAAAAACTGAAGTGAGATCGAGTTTGATACAATTCTTCAATAATTTTTGTACATTGAAATAGTTTGAATACTTTCACCCAATAACAACATGTCACAAACAAACTAAAGAGAGATAGCTTGTTCAAAACGGAATGGGGGTTTTAACGTGTAGGTAGAAAATATTGAAGGTAATCGCGGAATGCATGCCACTGTTGAATTGGAGATTTCTTTTTGTATCGCAAAATGTGCAGCTTCATTAAGTGTCATTGCCTACTGATCGAAATCAATGCAATGAACTTTTTCAATAGTTTTTCGGACAATATCAAAAGGTAAGGCCTCGTTAATCTATTGCTCGCACAAGTTTCGACTTCAGAGGGTTGACCTTCGTCAGCTGATTAACGGAACGAATAATTTCAAAACAATTTTTAGAACAATATAGGGGTCGTAGTCGAATATCACGGTTGGACTTTTTTATTCCAAATTGAACGGGAAGTTCAAAAATAAATTTTATTTGATGAAACTATTTAGGCGTACCATTTTCTTCTGTAAAAATATCGATGTCAATCACCCACACCATTATTGGAGTTGGAATAAATTACTTCATTGAAGAAATATAAACTTCCATCAAATGTCACCGCTGTCACTCTTGAATATTCGCATATCATCAAGGAACACCCTGTATGAAAAACTTTTTCATGTTTCCTCATCAAATACGAGCAAACTAATAAATTGATTCATTACATTGAAAATAAATTAAATCATACTGATCTAACCATGTTCATTATGGTCGAATAATCTTGTGACACGATATCATATGATATCATCGATAAAACGGGTTTATTATTTATCAGGATTAGAATTCATGATAATTAATTCTGTTTGTGTACATAGTGGGTACATATATCATATCTTGTTGGTCGCCTTCAGTCTGTCAAAGTATATTTCATCCACCGAGAATAAGGATGACAATCTGCTGTACCTGCTGTCAAAAAAATTTTATTTCATATTGAACGGGCAGTTCAAAAATGAATTTCATTTGATGGAACTATTTAGGCATACTATTTTCTTCTGTAAAAATATCGAAGTCAATTATCCACACAACTATTGGAGTTGGAAATAATTATTTCACTGAAGAAATATAAACTTTCACCAACTTTCACTGCTTACCGAATATCACTAAAATATCCAAAATGTTTTTATTCAAGTTTACCGCATCAACCATATGGGTAATTAACGGGGTTCGATACATTTTATATGTCACACAATATATCAACACACTTCAGGAAAATAACCAGTCTATTAATGTTCTTTGAGGTGAGGATTGCTCGTAGGTCACCAGGTAGGCCGGTAGCACGTCTCTGTCGTTGTTAAAACGGACAATCCAGAAGAATGTGGTTTACATCAAGGTTTGTTTGGCAGGTTTCACATTTTTTGGCCACATCTCGTTGAAGGAGGTGTTGATGTGTTAGCTTGGTATGGACAGTGCGGAGCCTAGTGAGAATCACTTGGTACCTTCTACACAATCCCATGTATTGAATGGAATTCAGATTCGGGTTTATTTGTAATAGCTCATTATTTTGATATTTATGCCATCTGTCATGCCAAATATTCCGTATATACTTTTTCATAATGGGCTTCATGTCTGTATATGGTATTTTTGATATAATTTTGACAGATCGATCTGCACTGGCATCTTTTACAGCCATGTCTGCCTTTTCATTACCAGGAATGCCTATATGTGATGGGATCCACACCAGTTCGATATTTTTTCCTTGGAGTCTCATCTCGAATAACTGTGTCTCCACCTCGTGTTTTACATATTTGAACCATAGTTTATTTAGTAACCTATCATTATTTCCTCATGTAGATTTATACCCTTGAATATTCGAATATTCATATATTCTACTTTGAACACTTCCTTTAACTTAGTCAGTTGAATAATTATATTGAAATGAAGCTAAATTTATATCAGTTTATTCTACTTCATGACTCTTTGCTGTTAGTAGGTCTGAATCTAGTGATAACTAGTGCATCGTCACAATCTTCGACACTCCAAATTTCTTAAATCTATTCCTTCGCTACGCTGAGACAGATTTTCGCACTGTGAGGAAAAAGCTCCCCAAAGATCGTCAACCAGTTTTTTTACACAATTGATCGAAGATCTAGTGCAAAAAATGAAAGAAGTCTCTCATCATTCTTCTTTTGCTGTTGCTTGTGTTCACGATAAATCAAACACAGATTGTGAAAGCAGACCTGGTAATTTTTTCTCGTTTAATCACATTTTCACAGAGAAAGAAAAGAAGGGATTATTATTTGTAGTTGTCAGTTGAGAATTTTTGGCGGGTAGCTGTTTGGAGATTGAAATTAAAATCTGAGAGTGGAAAATGTTCTAATTCAAGGACCGTTTTTCAGCTGTTTAACAGAATCCCACGTCGCTTTTCATACATTTTTGTTTTTATGATATTGAGTATCGTGTATATTGAAATGAGATCTAGAATTGAAGCAGAAACATTTTTGAACCATTTGGATACCTTCAATAAGTCATTTGATAGTAAGACTGTAAAAAAATTGCAAACACGTCAACTTCAGTTTTCAAGGAGACGTATTCATACGTGAAAATCAACCTCTTGTTATTTACTGCCTCCCTATAATTACTCACTTATTTTTGACATAACAACGTTAAGAAAACGTAAAATACTTTTTGAGTAGAAGAAAGTATAAATAAACTTTACAGAAAAATTTATTTTATCGAATATATTCCATTTTGAATTCTTCATCATGAATATGGGAACTGAGTCGTTTCCTCTGATCTACTACATGGGCTGGAATGTCTCGGGCCTAACACATAGATAGCGCTAGTCTTACTCCATTCACCGCTCATTCAGTTGACACTAACCCTCAAAAGGAAGCTGTTGAAATTTCATGATAGTCTACTATAAATTTGTGAGTTATTGTGATAGGCGTGACATAACTTTTGATATCTTCAGAACAATGGATCAAAACAAATTTCGTGTTTCCCTTTCACACCTCTTCTTGATAGAAAAAAATACCGTTCAAGCGAAGCAATTGTTTGTTAAGTATTATAAGGACTCAGCTCCACAAAAGACAACAATTAAACGTTGGTTTGCGGTCTTCAAACGTGGTCGTAGAGACACCGATGATGCAGAACGCAGTGGATGTCCAAATGAGGCAGTAACACCAGAAAACATCTACAAAAATCTACAAAATCATTTTGAACGATCGAAAAGTGGAGTTGCTTAAGTTATCTGACATTGTAACGATATCAAAAGAACGTGTTGGCTTTAAATTGCATGAGAATTTGACTATGAGAAAGCTCTCTTCTGTGGATGCCGCGCAAGACGAAAAACAAGAGCACATTGATTATTCTGAACAGTGTTTGACCATGTTTAAACATAACAAAACGGATTTTTGTGTCGATATGTGACAATGGATGAAACGTAGATCCATCGCCTCACTCCGGAATCAAAACGATCGTCCTCTTAGTGTAGAGCAACTGGTCAGCCTCGTCCAAAGCGACCGAAACAATCGGCTGAAAATGTTATGGTCTTGATACTTTGAGATGTGCGTGGTGTAATATTCATCTACTCACTTCAGAAGGGAAATACCATCAAAAGTGAATATTATATAGCGTTATTGGAGCGTTTGAAGACGGAAATTGCAAAGAAACGACCGCATATGGCAACGAAAAAAATTTTTGTTTCATGAAAACAACGCACTGTGTCACCAAAACAATGGAAAAACTACATAAATTAACCTTCGAATTGCTCCCACATCCATCTTATTTGTCAGATTTGGCTCCCAGTGACTACTAGCGATTCGCAGACCTCGACAAAATACTCATCAGTGAGAAATTTTGGTGGTTGTTGGTGAAATTGGGGCCTATTTTGAGGCAGAATATAAATCGTTCTACAAAAGTGGTATTGGAATGATAAAGTGGCACTGATTGTGTGGCTCTTGATGGAGAATAGGTTGATGAATTGAGCCAATTTCGAACAAAAAAGAGCATTTTCTTTCTAAGGTCCGGGACTTTTCATCCCATGTGTTATAACTCACTCGAATCATTAGATTTAACCTCATGCAACTCCATAATTTCAGGAAGCGCTTTCCATGGAGAAGTCGTATGAAATTTCCATTAAACGGAAGGAAAAAATATATGCATAAAACATAACAAAATATTTCTTCAAATGAGTTGTCATCAAAAATGGATACGTTATTTATCAAGTAACCTATGAACCGATCAGTGTATGCCCACTACACCTTTTATTTATGAAAAATATCCTTCTGATAAAACTCTAATATGGAAAGCAATATATATCAACAACTTCAATACATCACGATTTCACTGGGTACCCTGTACATTGGAAAATATTTCAGGAATGTCCAATACATTGGTATCTAAAACATTTTGATAACTTTTCTTCTCCATCTCAATCTTCTAATTGAAGCTAAATATGGCAGACACGTTGAATAACCTAATTTTAATATGGCTTCTCATGGCTGAAGTTTGGAAGTATTCAGCAAAACTGTTTCATTATACAGTGTGTAGAAGCCAAATGGAATAAATTCATTAATTCGGTTACTGTACATATTTTGAAAAAATCCCGAAACACGTCAAATTCAAATTATAATTTGACATTCGTCAACGTAAAAATGCCACCCCTACCTTCAACCCCTTTCGAATAACAGGTACAATCCCCAATGTTTTCAACGGGAAGTATAGGTTATTCATATATCGTTTGAAAGGTCTCTTCATTCTCTCTTCAAAAATGTTATCACTTTCAAGTTTATTGCAACAATTAAGGTAAAATAAATTAAAATAATGTGGTTACCGAAATTCGATTAAATACACTCAAAACTTAACGTAATATCCTAAAAACTTATTTCATGTTGAGGTATTATTAATAAGAAAGTAAGCAAAAACCATAGCAATGATGGTTTCAGTTGGTATCCTTCAAAAAACTGTAAATAATTTCCGTGGCAATGTTAGTTTAAAACGCCTTGTCAAATTGTTTAATATATGTTACAATACTAGTGGTCAGTATTTTGATTTAAGTTTGAAATTCGTTAAATTCAAGTCTGACCAATGGTTAGATTAACGAAAATGCATATAATCATAGTTTTATAAATGATTGGTTACGGAGATATAACCCGAACACAATTTACCGCCCATATCTCAAGGAACAATAAGCAAAATAGAGAAGCAACTGCCAGTTTGATTATGTGGGGCATATAAAAAAAGCAGCTGCCTATGCAATGAGTGATGAACTCAAATTAGATGTTATGCTTGAGTTTGAGGAAAACATAAATCGAGTAGACAGGCATCCACTTCATTCAATGCTAGCCATACATCGATAGTAAACATATTAAAAGAAAGTAAAATGCATCCCTATAAAATGATACCTACTCAGGAGCTCATGAAAGACGATTTTGATAAAAGAACTTATTTTTGTGAGCAAATGATAGACATGTTGGATAACAATTTCATCCAATCAGAAGACGTTATGTTTTCTGATGAGTGTACTTTTTCTCTTGAAGGTCATGCTAATCGGCAAAATTGCCGCTACTGGTCAACGGAAAATCCTCACTGTATAAGAGAAGAACACCAGCAATACCCTCAAAAGGTTAATGTTTTGGCAGGGATTGTAGAAAACCATATCATTGGTCCCATTTTCATTGAGATCAACTTGAATGGCGATAATTATTTGGTACTACTTCAAAATGATATCATTTATATCCTGATCCAGGAAACCCCCAAGTTCCAGTGAGTACTATATGGTTTCAGCAGGATGGAGCACCACCACATTACCAAGATAATGTTCTGCAGTAGATTTCCTAATCGGTGGATAGGGAGGCGAGGATCGATTGAATGACCAGCGCGATCACCTGATTTTTCATCATTAGATTTTTTTATGGGGATATATGAAGAGCAATGTGTAAAAAACTAACCCTCCAGATTTGAATGACTCAAAAGAACGAATAAAGCTTGCGATTAGGACGGCCACGCCTGATATGTTGAATAATGTTAGAAGACAGTTTTTTTATGATAGATTCGGCCGTTACTTGATGAATATCCATAGTAATTTCATAAACTACACCTCACGATTTGATCTTCACAAGACAGTTTCATTAGAATGCTGCCAAGACGTTCGCAGTGAACATTTTGAACATCTAATTCGTTAACATCCATAGTTCTTTCTCGTATTCTAAATTTCATTGCGTTCTGCATTACATTTCAGTATTTGAGTGTATTATATCGAATTTCAACTATATGGTTGCAATTTATTTTATCTTAATTGTTGCAATAAACTTGAAAGCGATAACATTTTCTAACAGAGAATGAAGAGACATTTTTAACGATATTTCACAAACTCTATACTTCCCATTTGAAAAATTGGGGGTTGTACCTGTCATTCGAAGGGGGTTGAAGATAGGGTTGGCATTTTTACGTTGAAGAATGTCAAATTATAATTCACATTTGACGTTTTTCTGAATTTTTTCAAATATGTACAGTAATCGAAATAATAAATTTATTCCATTTGTCTTTTACACACTGTGCACTGTATATACAGTGTACTGTATATGAACAGTACTCTAGTACTGTCCATTTTGAACTACATAATCGCGACAAGTTAGGGCTCACTTATACCATTATTATTATTTTCTGTCAAGGTACTAGACCAGTGGTCGACAAATACTCCATAGCCAGATACAGCGAAGGGGATTGGAGAGCCCACAACAAAGATATCTTGGACATGTCTTCAACAGAGCAACATCGTGCGAATCTCATCGACTGGAATGGGAGACAGTGTCTGGAGCAGACGCAAGCGGATACAGATAAAAACCAAGAGGATAACACTAAGAGACTGAATCAGCGGGAACTCGAGATACACCGATGGAAATGTGAATTAGAGAGAGCTATAGCTGCATCAGCGGAAGAAATCGGATTCATGGAGGAACAGAGGAGGAGGTTGAAGCAGGCCAGTTCTGTTTTGACTATGCCGGAGTCGATATCAGGTGATGCCTAGGTTTTTTTCGTAGGTAATTTTCCTATGGTTTGTTTCTATAGAGATGTACCCAAAATTTTCGACAGAGCTTGGGATAGTACGTTGAAGCATTCAACCTCATGTTTATTTGTGTATTTTTCCAGAAGGTTCTTGCGAGTGACTTGGAACTAATATTGTACGATAATTACCGTTTTCTCCTGGATATATTTAGCTAGAGTTTATCGTAATTCATTGGCTTTTAGTCATCAGATCCTATTTGATACTATCCCTACTTTACATAGACGGACTTGCTTGATCCGCACTTTGGTAGAAAACGGCAAGGATCATTATGAACTAGGCCAAGTAGAGCAGTTGGGTATCAATGGTGAGCAAGGTCACAACCGAGGCTGGAATAAGCAGTCTCCTCACACAAATTATGGATGAGCCAAAAGATGGGGAATTTGTTAGTCTTCTTAATCTAGACGTAACAACAACCAATTCTCAACCTTACACAACCACCGTAAAGTATTTTTTGAGATCGTCTGGCCACAAAACCATTTCAGTTTTGGGTAAATTACGACCACTAAGACAAAATCCAGTTCACTTAAAGTTTCTGAACATTTTCCTGGCTAGACGTTTGCTTCAAATTTACTTATCCAACTTGTGCTTCTGAAAAAACTGACGTAGCTCTATCAGGAGTGAATCCATTTTTTTTCTCATTGAAGTGACTTACTAACGATAAACCACGGTTTAACGAAAGTTGCGAACAAGCTATCGCATCTGAAAATCTTACCTACCGACAGTGGCGTAAAATTCCAGCACCAATCAATCGGATATACTTTTTGCCAATACCAAAGATCTTATATCAATCTTTTTAGTAGAGAAAATCCAATCTCAAGTCTAGTGTTATTAAGCCAAGGCCTTTGATTATGTGAAATAGAATTGGTTGACACTTTTATGATAAAGCCTTCATTGACGGAAAAGGTTTGATAATTGAACCTCCACTCGAATAATCTTTTGGAAAACACCACAAATCAAATATTTTGCTTTGCTGAAGTAAGCTTGTCTCTTCTTTTCATTTGCATGCTCAAACATCAACTGCCAAAGTAAATAACCAATGATGAGGGTTTTTTTATTTCACTGGAGATTTGTAAAATATTTAGGTTTGGGGTTTGTACTACCTTGAAATTGATGAATGTTTTGTTATTAGCTAAGATATGTTATCTTCTTATATTGTGTTCGCGAAACATGAAGTCGACCCTTACTACCACTGCCATTACCATTTATGTTAGATGAAGAGTAGATTGATAGAAAACAAATAGTAGAATATATTTTATAGATATATACTACATACTTGGTAATTTCGATATTTACAGTCTTTCGATGATTATTTTGAAAAGTAAACTAAATCATCAGAAAATTTTAACTCTCAAACAGAAGAACAGTGGCTTGTGAGCCACAACAGAAGATCTACTGCGAAAATAATGAACCTGACCACACTGAAAACAGAGCTCTTTTTTGCGATTTCTTCATCATCTACAGTGGATTGATTCGCAATATCCAGAGACAGATTTTCTAAAAGAATGTAATTGGTACTGTCACACAGACACCGTCCTCTGATTTTTCCACAAAGTCTGTCTATCTTCACAAAGAACACTGATGAAAAAATAAGTATGAAGTTTTGGTATTACTATCCTACTTGAGCTAAAATTAGCCATTCCAAAATCAGCAATGCCTTCTGGGGATATTACATAAAAATCGATGAAGGTCTTCTGGAGTATTATTTTTCATACATAGGTTTTCCTCAACCTCTTCAGATTCCTTCAAAATAGTATTTGTAGTTTTTGTTATTTTAATCGAAAAGAATTTTAAAAACATTTTTCATTCCAGCTGACCCGGTCAGCTGTCACATTGGATGATTCACATTACCTTTCTATATTTTATTTGCAAATCAAGTTGGGTCATTGATGGCAGTTTATTTTCATGCCTGGCAGTAGAGTTTATATCAGAAAGACGGTAGTAATTTTCACTATTTACAATCTTTCAATAGTAATTTTATAAAGTAAACTGATTCATTAGTAGATTGTTACTCTCAAACAGTAGAATGCTAGCTTGACAGCTAAACTAGCTAAACTACTGTAAAAACAGTGGACCCGACAACACTAAACACGGTGTTCCTCTTATGAGATTTCCTTTTTATATGCAGTGGGGTGATTCGCAATATTCCGCAGTCTGATTGCATTACGGCTTCGTTGTGAAAATGCATTCTTCTCGGCTGATCAATAATGTGATGGATATTACTGACTTTGCTTCTATTATGACAATTATTCATGAAGGCATAGTCACAAATATCGTGACCTTGATTGACTTTGCGGACACCACCAAAGCAACTGTCACAACCTTTATTACTCATTACATTCATTACTTGATTACCTTCAGTACTTATTCCGCTATTTCGTGCGGAGACGAATCCAATTGACTAATCAAAAATCATAAAAAAACGGTCAAAACGTTGTTAGGTTATAAATGGTTTAATTAAGACGAATTTGCGTCTTTATTCCACACATTGAGATTCATGATATGTACAGTTTGTCAGTTTCTTTATGATGTATGATTATCTTATCATGTTAACTTGCATGAACCTCTTTCACAAAAAATAGGTGAATGTTTGGAACGTCGTACCGGAAGAATGGACTCAGAACTGGTTCGCGACGAAGTAGAAGACGAACTCATCAAAGAGGTAGCTCTATGCGCGGAAATACGCGACATCTTCTCCAGGACCCTCAAAGACGTGGAGAAACAACTAATAGAAGACAAAACAATAAAACAACGGCTGGAATACGACTGGAGCGACAAAAAAGTTGCCCACGAAATCGATGCCATTAACATGGCTTTCAACAATCGCTCGAATGTCTTGCTCTTCAAGCCCGGAGCTGTGTGTTTCCCAGAGGAACAGTCCACTCCGGAATATTGGGAACACTTTACGAGGGAGACTCTGCTCGAGGGCGAAGCTACGAGGCAGCGTTCGGCTACTCTGAGGGGGACTTTGGACGCCATTTTGAATAACGCCGCCAGAGATTTACGCTCTCAGGCTGATAGAGTGGAAATGGCACTGGCTAGAAGAATAGCCTGTACGCAAGAAGTAACGAATAGGCTTGAGAACGAATTGAAACAAGTTCTGAGGAGGTGAGTTTAGTTCAGTTTAAAAAAACTGGTGTACATAGTGAATACGATGTATGAAAAACATTACGTATACAAGTTTACGATTCCAATGAAATGGGTTTTCTGAAATTATTCATCAATATACAAGGCATCGGGTGAAAACTTGGTATATCAAAGTTAGGTATTTTACAAGTGGTCTACTACCAAAAGTTATTCCAAAAACAATGCCAACAAATTTATTATCTCAGTATGTTCAAACCTCTCTTCGATACAGTCATCAGACTGATTTAATTTCTGTGATTGAATAATCATAGAATACTTCAGCCAGCTATGAACTCTCTTGTTTCATCCGTAATTTGGATCTCATTATGCAATGTGAATCTTTTGGATTTTATTCTATTGGCCAACTTGGAACTAGACATTCGACTAACTGTATTTCATATATTTCAACTGGATTGCGAGTACATTTGGCTTATGAGACTCTTTGAGTGAGTTCTATCTGCAGCACCAGATACATTTGATAATTACATCATCACAGACTCATAGTTTTTCACGTGTAATGAAACGAACGTCATTTTTTGATTAGAGCTGTTAATTAGATTTATTGACTTGACTACTTTAGTTATCAGCAATCCAGTTTCATTCATGGAATGTCTAAGGTAAGAGTAGAGTACTCGTTGTATCCTTTTTTGAGGATCCTGAAGAGCTGAATCAACGCAGAAAGTAGGGTGAAATCACAGACATTTTTCCAGAAATACACTTTATGATTAGCGGTAAATGATCATACACAATTCAAGTTTGCTTTGGGATCTTGAAGGGATCACTCCTGAAATATCAATGGAGTCCTTTGAAGTAAAAATGTGTTCAATTTTTGAGAGTTCCATCTGTCAACTTTAGATTTCCTGAACTTCATGAATAATGAATAACTTTAACAATTCATTTTTTCCGCGGTATGTCATCGAACTGTTTCCATTTCATCTTTTATTGTTAACTGAAATACTCTCCTTCATCTAGATTAGCGGACGTTGAAGACCTGAAAGATGCCTTGCGAAACGCCATCAGAAGAATGGACACTCCCATGAAAAAGGCTCAAACCCGTCTGGACAATCGCCTTAACAGACCACGTGTGGAGAACTGTCGCGATGTTCCGCATTTCGGCTTAGTGGAGGAAGTCAAGTCGATAGGAGAGTCCGTGGCAGCACTTCAAGCCCAGATGAACCAAGCCGAAGAATCACAAGGAAAGCTGATACAGGCTAGAAGCGACCTCGAGAGGGAGATAATGCTGAAGAGGAAGACTTTGGAGATCGACAATGACAGGACGAAGAGGATACGGTCGTATTATCCCTCTGCTACTGCTCTCTCTGGTTATTGAATATAGACTGATTTACTGTGTATTGAGAATGAAGTTTGATTTCTTTGCGCAGAAGGGAGTTTTCTTAACCAACTTCAATCTATTTCCAGGAGTATATTTCAGATCTTATTTAGTATATGCCAAAAATCTCAAAAAGGTCAAATATCTCCATTGTTTGATACAGTTTTTTCGAATTCAATTTGTGACAACAAAATCATTTACAGTTGTTTCTGGGGTGAGAAGTTTGTAATTCTGAAGGAACGTTTAGTCCATTGGAACCGATATGGATAATTTTCTAATATTTTTTAGATTAGTGGTCGGCACGCGTGCCAAACTTGGCACGCCTGACAGTTTGAAAGGGCACGCATAACTTTCTGAAAAAACAATAAAATAAAGATTTAATTTCAAGGATACTTATTGTAATTTCAAAATAATCTACGAAACTGTACACAAACTGGCAACGTAGCTTGACCGAGCTAAGTGATGGCAGGCCAGATTAAAACGACGCGACAGCGACGGGACTATTCTAGAAAAGAGAAGACGCGAGGTGACGGTTATACGGCAAACTTCTAGGAGGCGGATTTACCATCATATAAGCCTTTATTCAGTTAGAGTAGTTCAGTTTAGTAAAGGGATTGTAAAGATAAGTTCTGGTAAAAAGTTCAGTGGCAAAAGTTGTTGTTATTGGATGGACCTGTAACGTACACGTGTGCGATTGAAAATGTTATGGTGGCTGAAAAATCTGAAGAGCAGTTGCTCAGTATACAAAGCAAGCAACATTCTTTACAAAAATTAGTCACGGGAAAGATCAACCAACCGAATGCAGTTTCAAAATTGCAAAATCTTAGGCGGAAAAGGAAAGACCTTTCACTGATGGGGAATTTATGAAGCAAACGTTTCTGGCAAGTGCGGATGTATTGTTTGATGGTTGTCCTAATAAACAAGCAATACTGGTCCGGGTTAAGAATGTACCAGCATCAGCACGGAGAGAGAGGCGAGTTACTGAAATGGCAGAAAATGTACGGAAACAACAGATCGACGCCATTAGACAATATCGTATTTAGTATTTCGTTGGATGACGTGTCGACGTTAATTCCCGCTTGACAATCGCTGCACGTTACTTTGACAATAACCGTGTGTATGAAGAACTGCTCGCATTGGTCGAACACTTTTGAAATTTCATTGCATCATTCATCAAGAAAGTTTATGCGCGCAGATCTCGAGCGAAATCTTGAAATCCATGATGGATACCGTTGTTGAAGTTGTTAACAACATTGCTGGTTGTTCTTCGTTAACTCACAGACAATTCAAGTCATTTTTACAAAAAATGGAAAGTGCATATTCAGATATTCCATTACACACCAATATACACTGGCTTAGCCGCGGTAAAGTGCTCTCTAGATTTGTGGAATGTTTGGGAGGAATTAGGTCATTTTTGCTGCAAAAAATCAAGCTCAAGTCTTTCCTGAACTAGATAATGACAAATGGAGTTGTAAGTTGATGTTTCTAATTGATATTACAAATTATCTCTGCGAACTGAACCTCAAGTTGTAAGGAACGGATCGAACTTTTCTAGATTTGTATGATTCCTGGAAGTCTTTTGAAATGAAAATAGATCTGTTTATTCGCGATACTACTTCCCATACATATAAATACTTTCCAAATCTCAAAACACACCGAATCTTAATAATTGTGATAATGCTGCATTTAATGAAGAAATGTTAAACTACATGTTTCACTGAAAAAAAAAAATTCTGAAAGAGGACAAGATTTTGATAAACATGGTCACATGTTCTCCTTCGTGATAAAACCAGACTTATGGATTTTCCTAGCATTCCTTTTAATGATTCTCTTTTCGCATTGATGAAAATTCAAGATTTTGAGCTTCAGCATATTGAATTCAGGAACTCCGAGTTATGGAAGACAAAATTTGTGGAACTAAGAAGAGTTTTAGAAGGTGATCCTCAGAATGAATCAAATTAAATACTGAAATTATTAGCTAGTTTGCCAGATAAATTCATTTGCCTCAAAAAAGTGGCATTTGCAATGCTTTCAGCATTCGCATCGTCCTATATGTGTGAGCAAGTTTTCTCTCAGATGAAAATCATTTTGAATCCATATCGAAGCCGGCTGACAACAGAAAATTCAGAGGCGTGTGTAATATTAAAAGTAACTAGACATGAACCAGAAATAAAGACGCTTTGGCGAAAAACATTTGGACAAGAATCACACTGAAAACGTTTCATGTGCTGTGTTTCCTTTTTGATTGAAATTTTTAGAAATATTGTTGATAAGTTTTTTATTTCATTACTTTTAACATTTTTTGTAATAAAATTATACAGTTTTTTATGGCACTTTAGCTTTGTTCAAAATTACACATTGGCGCCTCTTTGTTAAAAGGTTGCCGACCCCTGCTGTAGATCATTCCACTTTTGAAACCGGTTTAATAATTCTCATGAATTTTTTGAAATGTATATCTGTCGTTGTTATCCATAATCAAACAATTAGCTTATGATATAATTTTTTCATTATCAAATTACTTGAGGATACGTTAAAAATATCTTGTTTATTTTAGATCGCGGTCAAAAGGTTAAGAGATGTTCAAGACACGCTTGATCTCAGATAACTCGTATTCCCAACAGTATTTGAGATCAAATACGATTTCTTAACGAAATAAACCTCACCTTTCTTGCAAGCACACGTATCAGGAGCAACACAGTCACCATTGAGGCACATTTGATTGCAATGAGGAGAACAAATAGTTCCAGATCCATCTAAAGTCCATCCAGGTTTACAGGAACACCTGAAAATGGGATTGGTATTATATTTACTCCACTGAATTATACTCTGAGTATTTTGAGAAATTGGTAATCAATAATCAAACTCGTCTGAATAATACCTGTTTGGAGCAATACAATCTCCATTGTGGCACCCTTTGGGACATTCAGCTATGCAGGTGTGACCCAGAAGCTTGTAGCCTGGCTTGCAGGAACATTGGTTTGGTCCGATACAAGTGCCTTCACCACAACCTCCTTCGCAGTGGTATCCACATTTGTGAGTTTTGCTGTCCAAGATGAATCTAAAAGAAATATATTTTGAACAAATTGGTACTGGTTCCAACTGAAAGACACCATTCACAATCTGGAGTTGTGTTGAATAAAAAACTCGTGAGCCATTACTTTCCCACCATTATATAAAAATTGAAAACTTCTCTGTGTATACATACATATATTCTACTACGAAGCTGAATGAGAAAACGTTTTTTCCGTTCAATTCATTTTTCATATATTTGATTTCTTCCACTTTTGTGCCTAATCTTCACAACTTAATAAAAAGATTTGATTGATGCATTTATTTTTAATTCCCTTTTTTATTGGACTTTTTCCCAAAAACGAATCTCTTCTTGAAAATGTCACATTTTCCAAATGAAAATTGATTCTAATATTGAAATCTTTAATTTTTGTTCAATATTTATGTAAAAATGATTTGAAATACTGATATTGAAATACATGGAATCAATGAATGATAAGAGTATTCACAGATGCATCAACATTGAATTAGAATGCAATTTGTAAGTTAAAGTTTGCTATCAGGAATTTTCATATTATTCTGAAAAATCTGATCTGGAATAAAATGCTCAAGAAACTTTCCCTATCATTTTTTTTCACGGAGAATGAAGATCGCGAAAAATCATTTCTGATTATCCCTGCTGTTATCAAGTTCAGAAAAATCTCTTGGACAAAGGAATAATTGCAATTCCCACTCAATTTCTAAGCGTCATACAGGATATATCACAACTGTACCCTACAAACCAACTATACGGCGTATTGAAACCTATGGAAACAACTTGAAATACTTCAGATTCCCTTTCCTGAAAATTAAATGGCAGCCAGAAAAACATATTCTGTTGCTGAAGCCAGAAACATCCTGCCTTTACTGTGATTTCGAAAAGAGTATTGAATACACAAGGCAACTATGGAATTTCAGATGACAAAATGAAAAATGACATCGCCAAACAATTTACATGGTCATGCAGGTCATCCTTTCGAGAATGCGCAATGACAAGACCAAATTCACTCACCAACATCTTCTCAATGGAGAACCAGTTGAGAAATGTAGAACATTTCAGGGCAACATTGCAGTAGAATACATAACCTCTGACTGTCACAAGATTTCATTAAAACCTCCATAAGAAACAATCCTACAAAATTTGTGAAAAGGATCCAAATCGACAAAGAGATATGAATTCAATTATATTACGTATTGAAGTTACTTGATCCTGCTAGCCCAACCTTTACTGGTACTTGAACACCAAATGCCATCATAGCAAAGGTTTCACAAGGTGGTAGTGATTTTATCTTCAAACTGAGTGTGTTCTGCCAGTCTTCAGCAGACAACACAATTTATCCCTATACGTTGGACAGTTTCTGGAATTCCTTAAAATATCTGTTACTCTTTCCAGTGCACTTTTCAGAAATTTAAGTAATTGTTTGTCCATTCTTTTTTGTCTTCAGTTTTGTGAAAGAAACAGTAACTGTCACAGCATATTTGAAACTTTCTATTTCATTCAGATAATAATAATAATAATGAAAAGGTTCAGGTAGAGATATAGCTCAAAAGTTTTCTGCGTTGATTACACTGAAAATATAATTTGCCCAACTGAAGTGAATTGAAAGTAATATACAACTCAGCAATAAACGGCGTCTTTGTCGTCTTGTCCTTTCAAAAAGGTTGAGTCCAGCAATGAATTAGCCTGGCATCACTCATCTGATAAGAACTATGATGCGTCGAAACAGTGCTGTCCATGCATTTTTTCAAACTGCATAAGTATTATTAGTAATAAGTACCGACGCCAAATAAGGCCACAGTCTTCTAATAAAGCCAATTTCTAATATTATGGTTAATGTTACATATTCCAAGCAGGGGGTACAATTTACTAGTCCCCCGTGTCTCCAAGATCAAAATTTTTCAGTAGCCGGTTGCGTAAATTTTTTTCCATTCTCATATTCGATCGCGCGCATTTCTGTCTATAATATCAGGTGAGTTTAGTTTAATTTCTCAGACTCAAAAACTATTGCTCAATATACCGGTTATATTTTTTGTTGTTATCATAGACATTTTTTATTAGTTAGTAACACTAATTTGAGGTTACGATTTCTACTACTTGAAAAAAAAAATAAACTGCAGGTTATGAAAATAGTTCTTCATGAAGCCACTTGAATGGACTTATCAGGAACCTGCCGCCTTATAAAAAATAAGTAAGTATTTTGTTTTCAGCATAATGCCCAATAAAAAACGAGCCCAATGGACAGAAGAACAACTAGTAGATGCCATTGATGCTGTGAGGAATGGT
>WOGR01002541.1:0-17271 GCA_015342045.1 Leptinotarsa lineolata | reverse complement strand
GATTCTTGAAATGCAAATTCTTTTTCAAAACTTCTTATATTAGGAGTTGCTGGTGCACTACTTATGTTTTGTTCAGGGTGATTTATATCATCAAGCTCTTCCACCGTGTAAATTTTATCAACATATAATTTGTTTCCCTTAATGTAGGATCTATCGGCGGGATTTTGTCGGGGTTTTTCCACTTCTTTGCAATAATGTTAGGTCGTGTGAAATTGCAACGCCTGTACCTTTCAGTTTTTTACACTCCTTTAGAATTCCATTCTTTTTTAAATAGGAAATGAATTCAACCTTCACAGGAGGCTTTTCTGCCTTATTGAGGGGATATAGATTACTCAAATCCGATACTTCAATATCAACATCCAGGAGTGTATGTAGTTTTTCACTCACAGACTAGGGAGATATTTCTACTTGATCTAATCCGAATATTATTATATTATTCTTTTTTGCAGATCTTTCTAAAATTTCTACCTTATTTTTAAACAAAATGTTTTCTTTTTCTAGGCAGATGATTTTATGTTTGAGCTCCTCAATTTTCATAAAAAGTCTTGCTTCAGTAGCCTCAATAGCAGATTTATTTTGTTCTATTTCTCATCAATTCATCATGCAAACTTCTAATCGCCTTCCCTAACTCGGTTTCCATAACTCAGTGAGCGAATTAGTTTATGGTCTGCTTTATGGATTCAGTTTGTTGAGGTTTTTTTTTATTAAATAGGCCGAGTGCGATGTGAGTATCGAGGTTAGAGATGTGACAAGACAAATTCAAATTAACCTTGCAGATTCAGATTGAATAACATTTGATTTCTTCGTTATTGTATCGAATGATAGTTGTATATTGCTATTACTAGCTATTTATAAAAAAAAATTCACCTCAAACATAACAAAATTTGGATATAAGGTGGCTTTATGGTCGTTTAACAGCCGGACGCTCCACTACACATCTCTAAGATTTTAGTACTGGGGTACAATACACAACAATAACTGCATAACCACTTATATCACTTGGAACAATTTTCAAGTTTCTATGTTGACAGTTTCAATACATGGAAGTGCACGGGTTTTGAATGTATCACAGTAAGATGACCACATCTGACACTTGACGGAAACCGTGTACTGTAATGACATTCATTCCCTTATTTGAATAAATCCCTGCCAAAGGAACCTTATTCAATTTGGAAGAGTTATATTTTAGGGATGATAAATTTTTGTGAAAGAATATTTTTGGCTTTCTGAGTAGTATGTACTTACAGCGAGCTGCTTTCAACTGCCAACTGAGAATCCACAGAATGATCAGTCGCTCAGCCGCTTCATCACTTGACTCTGGTTGCGTCACTGCAAGTTCGTTTGATGGACTACTGCAGTCGTAGGTCACACACTTCTGGTGGAGTTGAAAGTGGCGTAGGGCGATTTATCTCGACCACTTCTAGTGGCCTTAAAAGTGGGGTAGAGTGATGTTCGTTTTACGATTAGTCATGATCAATCAATAGGAAAGTAAACTCATTATCACAATAATAAAGTTTATTGTATGATTTTCACTAAAAAGGCTTTTACGAAAACCGCGACACGTGTTTCGCTATACAAAATCTTTATCAAGCGTTATGAACGCTTGATGAAGCTTATTCCCCAAGCTCCCACCCAACCCCCTACACTTCGACCTCCACTTCACCTGATACGAAGACCAAATGGTGAGACTGTGATGTTACCCTCTGGCAGATTTTGTGGATAGCTTGATATTATCGTTTCCACAATTATGACATATGGTTTATATCCCTTCGATACTTCATGATGAGATTGGAATAGAATATGATGTATTATTAATTTTCTCCATTTCATAATCTGTATTGTAATCGATATTTATAGTGATAATGTGGAATACACTTCTCTAAGAAATTAACGAACCACTTCAATGGATCAATTTTATTTGTAGTCAAAGGAAAAATGAAAAATGAAAAATGAAACATCTTTAGAGTTAACCTACATAGTATTGGTAATTGTAGTTCTGTGTCAAATCGAGAGTTGACGTAACATAGGAAAAAAATTAGAAACAAAATATTGTTGGAAAAAAGTGAAAGATAATAACGAGTGTTTTGACCTCTACTACGTAAAACAGCATCAGATTGTCGGCCCATACTAAAAATCATGTGCCTCATTTCATTCTGGTCCAGTTCCCTCCAAACCTGAATCAGTCTCTCCCTCAGTTCCTGAAGGTTTCTTGGTTGAATCGGGTACTCTCTCAATCACCTGCCAGGAATTTTGCAAATATTCCTTATTTGATTCAAATCCGGCCTACGTGCTGGCCATGCTGAGGTGAGTCTGTTGCACAGATAGCCAGTAAGAAATTTTTGCCAATCTAAGGGATGAATGATACTACGTGTTGCTCCAAGAACTCCATTTTGTTTCTTCCAGCTTTAACGGAGTCATTGTGTATGACTACTAGGACCGTACGTGCGGTCAAAGAAATACCCACACCTTAACGGAGCCTCCACCAAATAATGTGGTTTGTGAAAAGTAACCTTGAGCATATCGTTCATTTGGTCTTCGTAACGCACGAGCACGTGTGTCGTTATTGTGTAAACAAAATCGGGACTCATCGGTGAATAACACTGGTTTTCAGTCAGCCTCTAACAAATTGACGTGTTCCCTTGCAAAACATTGTCTCTTCCTTCGATAGACTGCAGTTAATACAGGACCCCGGGCAGCAATCCTAGGTGTGATATTGTATTCCTGAGTCGCTGGCGAACAGTTTACGTATTGATTTGTATAGCATGATATTCCGAAACTAAATTGGTAGACTTCGATGAGTAACAAACCGTTGTCGAAGTGCCAAAATTCTCAAATGTCGATCCTCAAAAGGGATAGTTACTGGATTTCGTCTTCGCCCTGGTATGCGAGCATGATCGTCTGTTTCACGGAATCTTTTCAAGATTGGTGTGATGAATGTATGGGATACATTGAATCGATGACCAATTCGTCTGTAACTCCAGCCTTCTTTCAAAAATATCACTCCTTGGGCATATTCATCACGGGAATCATTCACAAGTAAACAGTAATCGAGTAAGTACACATCATAAACTCGTTGAAACTTGTGAACTCAATAGGTACATTCACCTCAGGGCTGTCTTCCATAGGGAGGTAAACCTCTCGCATTTTATTCGCGCAGTTTGACTAAAACGAGCTTATGCGCAGATTGAAAAAGCGACTTTCGCTTTCTGACTGCAGTAAAAAAATCCCTTATGGTGTGGCAACAAGGTTTATAGCGATCATAACCGTTGAAATCAATCTTGGAAAAAGATTTACAATCATCACCAAACATTTCGAAAATTCAATTGAAATTATTGGAATATAATGTCATTATTTGCCAGAAAAATTCATATAAATTCTGATACTCTCTTAAGAGCATGTGAACATACAACTTAGGGATCTAGAAATGGAATGGATTCTACAGTCCATTCAATATCAAATCGTTGCCTTTGTTAAAGTAGACTCAAGCTGTTGATTGATGAGATAATTGAACACAAAAGTTCAAAATTATTTCATATTATTTCATAAACTACATGACACGTTGTTTATATCTAAGAAATTATTATTTTTAGAGAATGAACATGATTCTACTAACATAGGATCAGAAATGTTGAAACTGTTACATGAAGAAATGGAAAAAACGAAATTTAGAACTGGGGTATTTCATTTGATATTGAGTCGTACATTGAAAAAATTGTGACAACTTTGCGGGGAAAATCCCAAACAAAACATTTTATTCCATTTGGACCCTGACAGACCCTGGGAACGCAATAATTATTCTTGTGAAAGTTATTGTTGTAGTTTTGATGCATACTCAAACGTTCTGAATGGAAATTATTGTCTATTCAACTATCAATCAAGTGCCTTATTTTTGTCATTATGTTAGGTTAGGTTAGGTTAGGTCAGGTCAGTAGTGAGTGGGTCTATTCGACCCTCCACCGCAACCCACAAGGGTTTATTGTGGCTCACACCTATTCAAACTCTACTAAATAAACCCAGCTTCTTGACGAAGCCGATTAGTTTGTATGGTGAGTGATCTTTCTTGTCATTATGTTACCCATATTGCATGGATTGATATATTTTTTTGTAGAAGCACCACTAAAAAACCATTGAATATTATAGGGGCTCACTTAGTGACCATGCTATAAAAAAATTGAAATGTTGAACTTGAGGTATCAATCAAAGTTACATTGAGTAGTGAAAGTGATGTTGACTATATTGAAATATAATACAGTTTATTGATGATTATAGTGAGAATCATTCAATTAACTATATTATTGTAATAATGAGTAGGATTAATAATGATAATAATAATGCATATGAATCAAAGACAAAGACGCAACCTACCCATTATAGGAAATGAACTAAAATTCTATATTTTTACATTTTAGGCAGTGCAAGTATATGAAACAAGCTATAAAAAATTTGGAGGAAGAATTGAAGTTTTTCAGAATGAAGTGTAATAAGAAAGAGGCAATTTTATCGAAAGAGAAAATGGAACTAGAAATGAATCTGAATAAAGTTTCAGCCCAATCTCAAGAAAGCGATCTAGGTAACCAAAATAGGTTAGAATCATTGCTGGAAGAGAAAAAAATGGAATTCAACCATCTTAAAAGAGAGTATAATGCAATTCACGACCAAATGGAATTCATAAGAAGAGAAAACGATGATATGAAAAAGAAATTGGATGATTACCAAAAAGTAAACAGAATCCAAAGAAATATTAGTGAAAATAATTATGCTATAGAGGAAGAAATGAAACAGCTTCGAAAAAGGTGAGTGAATGTTACTTTGGCTCTGCTTCGTTTATCTCCTATTGTACAGTTCAATAATCATAAAATGACATTATTGAAGAACAGCTCCCACATAGCATTCGTTATTCATCCAATGATATAGTCTTGGAGTATGTTAAGATTTTCTATAAGTTCTTCCTTAAAATATTCTAAATCAATATGGAATAGGGAAGGAGAATTTCACTTCAAAAAAGTTTGATTTTTTTAAAGATTTCACATTGCAGGTGATAATTGGGACTACGATGTGAAATGAATAAAACGCGTATTTGTTCAGAACCAATAAAAATGTTTCCAAACCATCCCAACTATTCAAAGACAAAAACCAAATGCTCGTTGAAATAATTTTCACTTTTAAAATTTCTATCATTCATTGCCCAATATCAGATAATATTGAAAAAAGTATTCTAATGTATGCAAATCTCATGCTACGGTGTTTGTGGTTGTACTTCTCCGACATAAATCCACCGATTCTCATGAAATTTTTCATGTAGATTTGGGAAAAGGTATGAAATAGGTTGTGAAGTATATATCATTGCACGTCCCTGCGGGTATTGTCAAAGCTGTTAGTCTAGAAGGCTATCTGGCTAACTCAATCTCCCCCAAAGAACGAACATACCTGTGTCGAGATATCAGTTCAGCAGACCTTTCTATCCTGTATTCGATAACTCCGATTAGGATGAAGATGTCAGAGTGTCCTACATACCCGGTTAGGGATGACTATATGGGTGGAAGAAATAAGGATCCCACAAAACCAAATTGATAGTGAAACTACCTCACTTGCTAAAAAACAAAGATCTATTGTTTCTGAGAGAAGGTCAAACAAAAAAAAAACAGAACGGAACGGCTCATGTGATCAAGAGTTCAATTGCTATCTAGGCCGGAGATTGATGACTTGTTACCTTAAAAAAAATTGAAGGTTCGATACTGTATAAAAAAATAACCTCAAGAGTCATCTCTCAATGAATACTACACTATTTGTGTATCTATACATATGTACATTGATCTTGACTAGATTCTCAATTATTTTGTCTGAATCTTGAGATACTTCTTTGGTATCTATGTCAATACTATACTGAGTAGAGACTTGAAGCAATTGCTGAAAGCGTACAGTCAGTCTTGGGAAAAACTAATAAATCAACACTTTCTTAATATCCAAGAACACTTTTATTGTAAATCACTCTCATGATGAATACTCCAAATAGTCATATTCAACACTGGAAAGAGGTTTCCTTGACAATGAATACTCAGCTAGAATTCTGATGATACCCTGCCATCGCATCGACTTTAACTTCAGCCTTCTGATGTTTTCCTCTCCAAGGGTAAGTGATACAATATTCTCTAGACGAATACCAGTACCAGAAAAAGGTGGAAAATATGATTGGGAAAAGAATCCATCATCTCAATATCGACTAACCTCCTAAAGGGACAGCCCTATCGTCATTCCATGAGTTCAAAAAAAAAAACTTGGTCGTTTTCAAAGAGTGGAAATATGGAATTTTTCAGAAAAGAAATCACACGCGGAATAATATACAACTCTCTCCCGATGAAGAGTCTGATGATAGTGAGGTAGAAAATAATATCCAACCATCTATCTCAGGTATCAAATCGCCTGTCACTTCTGAAACTATTACATGCTGGAATTGTGGTGGAAAAATCATGTTTTTTCATCATGTCTTGAAAAAAGTATTTTATTCCCGATGTGGAAATTCAGGCGTCACTAGTAAAGAGTATCACTCTTGCACAAAAAACTCGTGAGAGGGGAACGTCAAAATGGCCGACCTATCTAGTCTCCAGTAAAGGAGGCCAAACATATGAAAAGTTGCGAGTTTGAAAATCGTGACTCTCCTTCTATGGTTTCTTGTAGCTCTGTTGATACGGAACAAACTGCTCCTCTTTTTGTGAGGCGTAAATTTGATAACCGACCATCCAGTAAGGTGAAATTATTTGATCGAGATATTTCAATTTTGTTAGATTCTGGTTCAAATGCGTCTATTGTGGGATCAAATAGAATAGGAATGATTGAACGTTATGGTTTGAAAATATCTCCTCTGGTTTTTTAAAATAATTGCACCGCAGATGAAAAAGATTAACAAGTTCAAGGGATTGTAGACTTGCCAATTTGTATTGGAACTGTATGTCAAGTTATCAAATTTTCAGTTGTTGCCTCTCTCAAACATACAATGATTGCCGGTAGTGATTTTGCTAAACAATTACAACTCTTGATGGATTTCAAAAATAATGCATGGCACATTCAGACAAAGTCTAGTGATTCACAAGAAATAAGTTTGATTCCTGGCGTTCAAAAAACAAGTAGTGATTTCAATCAGAGTTTATCCATAGAAAATTTGAGTGTAAACGATAGAATCCTGGCTGATAAAATTATTGAATCATTTCAAGACATAAGTAGTGAAACAAAAATGTTGAGAAGAACTTACAAAATCACTATGAGTATTGATATAGGAGATGCCAAACCTTTCAAGGGAAAACAATATTTAATATCCCCCTATATGCAAAAAATTCTCAACTCTGAGTTAGATGAGATGATCAAACTCAAAATAGTCGAACCGTCAAAAATTCCTTGGTCATCTGCAGTCTTACTGGTTGAGACAAAAGGTGGTGAGTACCGGTTTTGTTTTGATGACCGGCCCTTGAATGAGGTAATTGAACATAACTCTTATCCTTTGCCTCATATAGACAGGATTTGAAATGATCTCTTTAATCGATCTCAGGAAAGCTTTCTTGATGAACAGTCTGAAGATAAAACCGCATCCAGCGTAGCAGGTCGTGGACTTTTTCAGTTTACAGTGGTTTCTTTTGGACTATGTAATTCTGCACAGACGCAACAGAGGCAGAAATTTTAGGCTTTATAATCAGTGGTGATGGTCTTCGTACGAACCCAGATAAGGTTTCAATTATGTTGAATTACCCTAGACTAACTTCTTCGACAGAAATGAAAAGATTCACAGGCATGTGCTCGTGGTACCGCCGCTTCATGAGTGGATTTTCTAGTTTAGTGACCCCCTTGAATTTCTCACTGAAGTGCAAGAAAAAGAAACAATAAATTTTTTTTTCGCAGTACGACTTCAGTCAGACATTTGGAATTCAAAGTGATGCTTGCGAAACTGGTATCGGTGGTGTACTAACACAGGTACTTGAACGGGATGAGTTGGTAATTGTCTATGCCAGTCGAGCACTCAGTCGTTCATAAAAAAATTATTCCGCTACAGAAAAGGAATGCCTTGCTGTGATATTTTGCATTGAAAATTTCAGACCGTATTTTTAAAGTGTAAAATTTCGTGTTCTCACTGGTCACTATGGCTAAATGATATTGAAAATCATACAATAAAATTGGCTAGATGGGCAGTAAGTTTGCTTTAGCATAACTTCGAACTGATCCATCGAAAAGGTGCGCTCAACATAGTTCCCGGCTTGTCAAGGATACTTTATCAAACTCAAGATGTATACATACTGTAATATCTCTTGATAATATAGATTTAGATCCTTGGTTTAAATCTCTCCGCGATAAAATTATCAGGTCTCCAGATGTTTATCCTCAGTGGAAAGTCGAAAATGGTTTGGTCTATAAATTTGTCTCCTAAAATCTTCCAGTACACACCAATTTTCCCGATTGGAAAGTACTTGTACCCAAAAACTCGCGGCAAACTGTCTTGAATTTGTGTCATGATTCAGTAACTTCGGGTTATTTTGGTTTTCTAAGAACGTTAGCAAGGATACAAAAACAACACTATCGGCCAAAAATTTCACAAGATGTTTCCAAGTATGTCCATAAATGCGAGGTGTGTGTAGCTCGAAAAGTCTCGGCTTTCTGTCGTATAGGTCTGATGAGTGGCGAAAAACATGCCCAGTTTCCATGGCAGATAATATACGTAGATCTAATGGGCCCGTTTCCTAGATCTTCAGAAGGGAATCCCCAATTTCAAGTTGGTTGTGATTTTTTGTGGGTAAATGGCATGTCAAGGATCTTAAACCATATTTTGGTTTATGTGATGAAATCTCAGTGAAATAATATTCCACAGGTGTATCTTCTTATTATTGTATATAAATTATACATGTAGTTTAGTTTTGCAGTTTCCAAGTTTAAGTTAGCCTAGGTTTCTGTTAAGGATTTCCTATTTTCCTTGCATCTAATTTGAAGTTATGAGTTTCGTTGTGAGGATAAATCAAGTAACTGAAGCAGTCCGGTATCGACAGTTGTCATCGATATCAATACTTATGTATACATAGCTTCATTAGTAGCCTTATATGTTGATGTACAAGTTGTAGTTATGTTTGTTCATTTTGTGAAGAAATTAACAAATTGTTATTTTATTAGTTTCACTGCATTAGAGATGCGAATTGTTTTGGTAGACATTCCCGACTTTTAACATACCATGATTATGACTCGACTGATAGTGACTCCATAAGGACGTGAGATTCGCTTAGTTATCAACCCAACACAGTAGAACATTAAAATAATCTAGTTAGCTAAATGATTTTATTTTCGGAGGAGGGTTGTGTAGCGTTTAATTTTCTTGCGTGACCACGATTTGGGGAAAATTTGACGGCAATATATATGTACTCTGTATATACGTCTAATATGATGAAAAAACAAAGTAGATCTCTTTCAATCTATGCATTTCGCCAAATCCTGTGAAAGTTCCTACACTGATAAGATTTTAGTTTTCATCGGCCCACAGAAAATGTCAAACCACATCAGTTATTTGAATTCAGAAAAAAATCCAATCATCCTATTTTCTGAAATTATTTTTCTATCATCGAACAGTTGTCAAGGTGATGTGATATATGTTTGAAGGCGCTCGCCAATCTGCCTCGGTAAATTGCTTTTTATGCAAATTTCCTCAATTGGATTTGAATTGCTGCTGGATATTATAACATTTTAAGATCGTGTTATTCTATCTTCCACTTCTGATGAGATTTTTTCATCATCTTACTTCATTGTTTTGACTCTTGCTTCCTTGATTCCTTTATACATTGCTGCTATTTGAGACTGCATCTCATCCATGACTTTTAGCATCTTGGGAAGTGATTTTAGGCTGCCACGACACCCTTCGCAAAGTAGCATCAGGGTTCTCGCACCTACATCACTTTGTAGTACTATTCTTGTTACAATCGGTAACTATTTCTGAAGGGGAATCTCTTTTCAGGGTGAGTTTTTCAAGCTATTTTTTATCAATTCCATCTACTTTGAGAGAAAGTAGGCCCATCTTCTAACGATGTGAATACTTGAGCATATACCTCTCGTAGGGTTTCTTTTGGGGAAGACTTTTCCAGACAGAGATCTGAAGAATATACTCTGGAAGGGAACGCTTGTCGAGGAATCCATCATTCAAATTGAATCTCATCACCTGCTGCTTCTACCCCCTGAAGACATAACCGTGGATCCCGGATTTCACTCACCGTGAGATATAAAGGCCAGACTTTCAAATATTTTTTTATGTTTGATATTAGTGAAACGGTTATTATTGATTTATTGTAAATATTCCCCAATAACTATTGATCACACTGTTGGTGAACATTTTAAGATGAGTTCCCATTCCACAAAATTCAATTTTGATAATTTATTGGGAAAGTTTAGTTTCACGGTAACGAAGAAAATATCTTGACAAATTTTGTTGGGCTGAACATAGTTCTATGCGCATATTAATTCAAATATAGGTTGTTATCACACCTAAAATTCGTTTTTCATACACAATTATTCATTTGAATGGTCAAATGATCAAATGTTATTTCATCTTGGGGTATTTTTCATTTCTCAACAGGGTTGGAATGATATTTCACATAGTATCTGGAGATGATTGTCATATAACTAATAAGTCAAATTATGTTTTCCGTGTTTGACATAATTCTAATTTCCATGGAAACAAAACTCGGTGGCGCTCATTTCAATATCAATAAATGAAAGATTCCTCCTAATTTACGACCCATAAGCTCCCAGACGGAGAGCATCGTGCAAGTTAACATAAAAAAGGTTACAAACCTAGCTTGATGTTCTTATAGAAATGAAATATTCATTTATTACTAAGAGTCAGCTCCATTTTTTTGTTCTGGAATCAAATAATCAGCAGTTTCAACTGAATTCAATTGTTCATGACTATCATCATTTCCAAAAAAACATTTCCCCTTTCTCAAATCTGGGACAATGCCCATTTTTACTCAAAAACCTGTGCCTAAAACTAGTGTATGTTTTAACTGAGGCATTATATAACACTGAAAAACATAAATTTCATCTAGTAATCGAATGAGAATATTCATGAAGCCTATAGGTATATTCCACCAAAGTTTCATTTGCAAGTGTGCAAGTGCTTTCTGTTTTCATTAATTTCAATCCAAGATTTAATAAAATATTATATCCTTTTTCTCCAATAAATATTTTACATGCACCGAAATTCAATAAACCATTTATTTTAATTTCATAAATTGATACGTTCACAAAAGGGCATTCATTATTATTTGCTTGTGATAATGAATATGACAATACAGGTTTAGTATAATTATTAAACAACTCAAGTTATCCTTCAGAGTACCAGTCATTGCTTTTATTATTTGAGTCCGAATTAGTTTTGAACTCATCATTAAAATAATACAGTTTATCGTATGATTTTCACTAAAAAGGGTTTTACAAAAACCGCGACATGTGTTTCGCTATACAATAGCTTCATAAAGTGTTCAAAACTGTTTTGAACTGTTTTAAAAACCGTGAAACGTGTTTCGTTATACAATAGCTTTACAAGCGTTTTTGGGTAGAAATGGGCATTGTCCTAGATTTGAGAAAAGGGAAATAGTTTTTTGGAAATGATGATAGTCATGGACAATTGAGTTCAATTGAAACTGCTGATTATTTGACTCTAGAACAAAATAATGAAGCTGACTCCCAGAAATAAATGAATATTTCAATTCTATAAAGATCATCAAGCTGGGTTTGTAATTTTTTTTATGTTAACTTGCCAGATTCTCTTCGTCTGGGAGCTTATGAGGCGTAAATTGGGAGGAATCTTTCATTCATTGATATTGAAATGGGCGCCACCGAGTTTGGTTCTCATGGAAATTAGAATTATGTCAAACACGGAAAACATAATTTGACTGATTAGTTATAAGACAATTACCTCCAGATACTATGTGAAATATTATTCCAACCCTGTTGAGAAATGAAGAATACCCCAAGATGAAATAACATTTGATCATTCCATTCAAATCAATAAATGTGTATTAGAAACGAATTTTCGGTGTGAAAACAACCTATATTTGAATTAATATGCGCATAGAACTATGTTCAGCCCAACAAAATTTGTCAAGATATTTTCTTTGTTACCGTGAAACAAAACTTTCCTTTATATCCCACGTCAAATCCGGGATCCAAGATTATGTCTTCAGGGGGCAGAAGCAACAGGTGATGAGATTCAGTTTGAATGATAAATTCCTCGGAAAACGTTTCCCTTCTTTGTCTGGAAAAGTTGTTCTGCAGAAACTAAACCACACTTATATCTCATGAAAATTATATAAGTTTTTCTAGTAGAGTCTGGGACGAGTCTTCCCTAAAAGAAACCTCAAAAATTCACACCGTTATAAGATAGGCCTACTTTCTTTCAAAGTAAATGGAATTGATAAAAATAGCTTGAGAAATTTACCCTAAAAAGTGATTTTTCTTCAAAAATGGTTACTGATTGTAACAAGAATGGTACTATAAAGTGATGTAGGTGCGAGGACTCAAATCCAATCAAGGAAATTTGCATAAAAAGCAATTTGACGAGATAGATTGGCAAGCGCCTTCAAAAATGTATCACATCACCTTGGCAACTGTTCGATGATAGAAAAATAATTTCAGAGAATAGGATGATTGGATTCTTTTCTGAATTCAAATAACTGATGTGATTTGCCAATTGAATAGTCTTGTACTAAGGGAACCACCTTTCACGGTTGACTCTTACATCAGATGAGTATGCTTGTATTATCCAGAATCTTCCACATGTAAAACCTACTTCTGAATACAATGAAGCGTGTACTTGCTCATTGAGAATCGCACCATGATGAAAAGGACAAGAGTTTCTTGAGTGCAGAGACAGTATGAATGTAGCTGATTGTGAAAATACAGTTCCTGATGAAATATCATTTATTGCTGATGATACGAACAGTTCAGTGTTGAATGAGTCATCTGAACAACTTCATAACGATGAAACAGCCAATAACGACAACACTGATTAACTAAGGGAGTTTAACGGAGAATATCGAGCGAGACGGTTGATTAGTGCGCGCTCATAGAATATGTGACCTTTTCTACATTGTTCGCTTTTATAAGTTATTGTGTTTTTCGCTATCAACAGCACGGTCCAGTGCCGTGCACTTTCACATATGATCCGATCGAATTGGTACATTTGGTACAATTTTTCCTGGAATTTCTAACTACAGGAATCATCAATCTGCAACAACAACTGTAACCCTCGACCAACGAAGTAATCAAACCATGACTTATTTCACAGCAGTAAGTCAACAACAATTTCCGGATAAAACCCAAGCGATCATTTTTCCTTCAGTCGATGGAATGAAAATCGAAGATTATCTCCTAGCATTAGGAAATCTCGTGAATCCCAAATAATTTATATTTGCATCAAAGATCTCCAACAACCGAATCTGCATTTACCTTCCAAATACAGAACTGGTAAACAATTTTATGAATGAACATGGTACAATCACCATAGGCCATGAAATCTTAGGAGCATGGAGACTAATTACCCCTTCAGAGAGATTGATTTTGTCCAACGTCAGCCCTACCATTCCTCAATCCCTCCTAGAACAGGCTCTCTATCAAATAGTATTGAAGATATTGTCACCAATAACATTCCTACGAGTCAACATGTCAAATCCAGATTTTGCACACATACTGAGTTTCAGAAGGCAAGTCTACGTAAATCCACCAGAAGATGTCAACAATCCAGAATCAATCTTAGTGTCTCAAGATGATACGTCGTACAAAGTATATCCGTCACTTAACATCTTCACATGTTTCAAGTGCCATCAATTCATCAATTTTCCCAATGTACCGCTGAACTTCAGGAACGATTAACAGAGCCTGCCATCCTACTTCCGCCAGTAACAACTGAAACTTCAAACGAACCATCGCCCCCATCACCTGATCATAATGAATCTCTTCCTCCAGAAATACCATTGAAATGAAACGAAACAACTCCACAGCCTAGTGAATCATCCATTTCTACAAACTCCAACAGCTCAAACAAAAGAACCATTACCGAAACACTTACACAGTACACTAACGATGTTCAAGGCTCATTGAGTATGATAGGCAGCATCTATCCGTATTTGAAGGAAATATCTATTAAAACTAGATGCACGAAACTCAAAAAAGCGAAACAATTACTGTTTGAAGAGGTATTCTTCACTGACACAGAGCAGATCAACACAAAGCCAGCGGCGGCGTAGCTATTTATGTTCACCAAACTTATAGCGCTGAAGAAATTTCACTAACGACCCAGCTATAAGCTATAGCTATTAAATTTCAAGGTGCAAAAAAGTTTAATGTCTGCAACATTTACATTCCACCAAACCGTGAAGTGACTTACCATAAGCTAGATAATCTCTTTCAACAAATCCCTAAACCAAGACTCATAGTAGGTGACTTCAACAGCCATAACACAATATGGGAATGCGAGTCAACACACGCCAGAGGCTGAATTCTAGAGCGCATCGTAGATGAACATAACATGTTGATACTTAATATGGCAAAACACTCGATTCAACTCTTTCTCAGGAATTCAGAGCGCAATAGATCTCAATTTCTGTGACCCTTCACTCCATACAATATTGGACTTCTCTATCCTCCTAGTTTTATATGGCAGTGACCATTATCCAATTCTTTTCTCAAGCTCTCATCCTACGAAAGACGAGGAGATACAGGCACAGCTTCACTGACATAATCGAAGCTAGAGTTGCACAGTATCAATTAAGAGGAAGCGTTGATGATTGCGTGAAGGACATCGTTAATATCATAACAGATGCTGCACAAATATCAGTAGAAAAGACGAAATATCTTCCAAATCACATCATGGTACCGTGGTGGAATCGGGAATGTAGTCAAGCGATAAAAGAGTCCAAACATGCTTTCAACAGACTTAAACGTCATCACACACCAGAAAACGTGATAGTCTTCAGGAGACTGAGAGCTAGGATGGTGGATTATAAATAATAGCAAAAAAGAATCATGGGCCCAATACTTATCATCTATCAACAGTTCAACACCTCTGAGCATGGTGTGGAACGAAGTCAACCGCATAAAAGATACCCATTATAAATTTGAAGTATCGTGCCTAGAACACCAAGGTGAAACAACATCAAATTCTTCTGAAATTGCAAACATCTTCTCGAACATCTATAAGAAAAATAGTGACTGCTTCAACTATACATCGACTGCTACAACTATTCATCAGAATTCTTACAAACAACAAATGTGGAGGAGAACAAAAAAATAATCACTGCTGAAAATGAAATGAATCCAATCAATGTATCGATCTCCTTTCAGGAATTCGAGTCCTGGACCAGACGATATTCCATTCGTCTTTCTCATTCACTTACCTTCCAACGCACAATATCTTCTTCTCAACATTTTCAACAAAATCTGGTTAGAGAGAGCATTTCCTGAGAAATGGACAGAAGCAATTTTAGTACCATGGTGAGCAGAGAACGGATCCACAATCATACAGACCCGTGTCTTTGACAAGTTCGATGTGAAAATTGATGGAAAAAATCATAAATAGTCGCCTGAATTGGTTTCTTGTAAGCCAAGGTGCTGGCAAGAAAAATGAATATCAAAGAGAGCTATTGAGTTATTGTTAAAATAAGTTATCATTTCATCCACGTTCTCCAAAGTATAGATGGTATTCCAATTAACTGAATTCGAATCTGAGAAGAAATAGTCAGTATTGAATTTTGAAAAATCTCTGAAAGTAACATATTTCATATGAGAAGCGCTCTTAATGGATTTTATCTGACAACTTATCAACATATGCCTTGTATATCAATAACATCGAGTGTCGTAATATCGTCAGGATCAGAAGACACTAGGACATCTATCAGCGTAGCGTTGATTGGTGTGACACGAGTAGGCGACTTTATCAGTTGTTGAAGATCATATGAGTCGAGTAATTCGAAGAAAAGATTGCTGTCAGGTTCTAGCAAGTTAATATCGGTATCTCTTATTAATATAAGTGAGTCACATGTTGGTAAAAGGTTACCAATTACATCCTCTAGTTCTTGCAAAGATCGTGTCAGATTGGATTTTGGGGGGCGATATAATAAACCAATTATATATATTTTATTTTTGAAATTTGAAGATATCCATAACTGTTCAAGAACAGGAGTGAGTCGTTGAAAAATTGTCTTGAAAGAAAGAGTTCGACGTATATAAAACCCTAGACCTCCACCTCTACTGCTCCTATCTGCACTAATTAGATAAAAACTTGAAATGAGAAATACATCTGAGTTGCTTTCTGGAGTAAGTCAAGTATCCGATAGGCCAACTAAATCTAGATTTTCACTCAAAATATGGTTTTTAAATATATCAAATCCAGTGAATAGTGACCTAATGTTCATATAAGCCAATTTAAACATGTTTACAGAGTGTAAATCAGAACGTTAATTAAAATTATGTATTAAAATGTAGGAATTATGTGTCTTTGTGTAATTGCTGATAAAACAGTATAAAAAAGGTGATAGAGAGTAAAAATAATGGAAATTATAAAGAATGGGTATAGTTATAATTGTATAGACTAAGAAGAAATTTTAAGTTATTTATTTTACCTTTCTGGAACTTGCGCAGTTACACGTGATTTATTACTTTTGTTACTAACAGATTTGTTTGAAGTGAATATCTCTCAGGATAACTTCAACTCTTACCTCCTATTGGCGCATTGAATGTACAAGCTACACCAACAGCCCATGCAGCTCCCAACATCTCAATCTTCTTACTCTCATTGTCAAAAATCTTATTGAAGTTTGATATGAAGTTGCTCATTTTGGTAACAATTATGCTTGACATGTGGATCAAAGGTCCTTCTTTGCCAAGAGGCATTCCACTACCAATGGTCGCTATAATTCCAAGCCACTTGGCTACAAGAACTCTGAATGTCAAAACTTCTTTCATGAAAACACCTCTGAGACTAGTCTTCAGTTGGGGGATACCAGAACCTTGGAAAAACTAATGAAATATCTCAATGGAATAATTCATACTCAATTTACCAGCTGCTTGTGGAGCTAATAAATGTGTCAACCCGACATCCCACATCACGAGACAGAATGGAATGCATGTCCAAGCCACCCATTTGGTGAATAATCCACTGGATAAATCATGATATAACCACATTTGTCCTAAAACATTGAATGAGTGACATAAACGAAAACTGATGACTTTTAATAACAAATTTTATATATATAT
>WOGR01002540.1:0-16735 GCA_015342045.1 Leptinotarsa lineolata | reverse complement strand
GGAAAAACGTTACCAGGGCCGCTGGAACATCAACATGATGGAAGACTACTGTTGGTCACTTCACCGTGAAGCTCAACAAGCGACTTATCGCAGGAAAAACTACATAAGGAACTTCAAAAAAAAACAGAGAAAGGAAGTATAAACCAATTCCATCCGATAAGTAAAACCTACATTACAACACTGTATCATTATTTCAAGTAACCTACTGTGAATAAAAACCATGATAGTGATTTAACATAGTCTTTCATCAATTTTACCATATACCGTACAGATTTTAAATTATGTAAGAAAAGTCAATTTCTCAAAAACAATGGGTGATACAAAAAAACAAGATTTGGATTCAGCACACTAAGATCTATAAAAATCAGCTATCAAAGTAAACAAAATTTTCAAAAATATTTTTTGTTGGCCTGTGTTATTATTGGAAAAAGTTTATCTGTTCTTGTAAACAAACAAAACTGCAATTCATTAATAGAAATTCCAGCAATCGTGTCATCTGCTGAAAGATGAAAAGTTTTTCATTTGTATTAAGGAAGTTGATGCCAATCATTGTTATACACAAGAGTTGAAGATTGAAAAATATATTGAGTGTGTAGATCATTATGAACTCCTTTCTAGGAATACATTTTCAAATCTCCAATCACTGTAACTCTCAAGAAATATCTAACTAGCATTCGTCAACAATCTCCCTGTATGAAATACGGAACATAGAATCACCCATCCTGATGAAATACAAGGAAACCGAAGTATGCAATTTGGTTTTTCCAGTTCTTTGTACGATACGCCCCCATTATCAGTAATTGTAACAGAAACATCGTTTATTCCCTTCAAAGGGAAAAAAGAACAATAGTAATCTCAATAATTTCCCCCGCCTTTCATCGAACGCTCATTTCCCAGGAGAGCTTCCTTCTGAATAAATATAACTCTCATCAATAATGAACACTATTAGCGATCCGAGAGATTTTTCTGGATAGGATCATAATACCGTCATTAAATTTCGTTCATTTTCCAGGACATTTCAGGCAAGAGTGTTATGAAATTTCCAATAAAATCTCATCACACCAAGCCACCTGTTCAAAAGCTCTCGGGATTCTTTTGTGTACCGCAATCTCGTTGTGCGGCGACGCATCTGTCATTTTGGAACGTCAATGACATGACTCTTTGTTTATTTCTACGCGAATGGATGGTTGTTATAGGATCAGCTTTCTTGCCTGGAAGACATTCCCTCGTGAGCAAAAGAACATTTTTATTTTAGAGAGATTCTGAGTAAACGGCATAACGTAAATGATTTCTTTGTGAAATGAGGAAATGGATTTTACCCCCTGAGGAATATTTTCATAAGAGATAATTCATTTGGCTTACATTTTTCTCCAGCAATAATATAAAGACTGGAAAGCTTTGAAAAACAATTGGATACGAATAAATGGCTGGAAGGAAGTATCTGGTAAAATTAATTATTTTCTGGGAAAGAAAGTTTTTGTCTTTCTACTACTCCATCCTGATGTATCAAAATGGAGTAGTAGAAAGCCAAAAACTTTCTTTCCAAAAAAATTATTCACTCCTAAAAAATATAACCCCACCAATTTAATCATTTTCATTCATTCATTGGATATTGTTGTAGATTCTACTTCAACTTTGCTATTTCACTACGATCCACAGTTTCCAGTTCAATCTACAACAGGTTGTGGGCCCAAAGGTGCAAGAGAAGGGATGAACTCTGTTCAATCTTGTATCCTATTTTTTGTCTGTATATTGTATCATGTTACTTTTGCTGTCAAAAAATTCAGTTATTATTATCATTTATAATGACAAACAATCTTACGATACATTATCTTCATGTAACTTCCATGGTATAGGCATCGCCAAGATAGCTCTCGGAGAGAAAGAGTTTTTCCGACTAACTTAATACTTATTGTTTTATTATGACCAAAATCACACAAAACTTAGGTAAATTGTAAATATTATTCTGATGTATGTGGCTCTTTCACGCCTCAACGACTGAACGTCGCTGAGGCGTGAAAGAGCCACAAACATACAAACATCTTTACAAACTTTCACATTTATATTAGTATAGATTCATGAAAAATCATTTTCCTATCTACCATGATAAAAAGAGTATCATCTCGAATATATCAAAGAATCAGTCACACCGCCTCGATACATACCTATGACAGTGAGATCCTTGCTGTCGGAATCCTTCGTATATATTGGCGTATCCATAGAAACGACACAGGAATAGGAACCAGACGCTGAGAAATCCAATTCCGAGAGTTGGATTTGTTTTTCATTGCTGTGCGTTTTCTGGAACAAAACGAATAGTGTTGAAAAGGAGAATTACCGAATGATGATATGTTATACGCTTGTGGCAAAGATGTTTTCATTTCCACAGAATAATTTCCCCTCGTTTCAATATGCTCGGAAAAACAAAGGTCTCTTCTGGAGAGAATGTTCGCGAAATTGATGCCCCATTTTCAACATATGCCGGAAGATTCTGGGAGAGCGGAATGAGAGAAATTTATATCACGGAGAAGAAAAATATAGAAAGTTATACAGGCGTGTTAGATTCAGATAGGTTGTTGCCTGGAAACAGGGAATTAGGGATTGCTGTTAATATACATCAAGGCTAAGACCGTGACAGAGTGTATGTTGAATTCTGCTAGTTCAGACTAGTTTGATGTGATTCGAAATCTCTGAAAGAACAAACAAAATTAAAATGAATAGCTGTAATATCAATTATATAAAGCAATAAAATGTGAAATGAAATTACAAAGAAAATAACCACAGAGTAAAAAGAAATAAAATCGAAATGAAAATAAGCAGGAGAATTAAAAATGAAACAATTGAAAAAAACTGAATCAGAGAAAAAATAAACACAAATAAAAAAGATTTCAAACCAAGTTACTTTTCGATTCTTAGTATCCACAATCGTCTTCAAGTGAAGACCGGACTATTTCTCTGAGAGATGACTATTTATAGGTCATTCGAACGCTTTCACTTATCCCCTCTTTCCTCCCCCCGCTTTAGCAAGAATTGACCGTTTTTCCGCTTGATTACAGCTACTTGGCTTGGTTGAATTCGTCGTCGGACAACATATATGTAGCATCTTCGAACTTTCTCTTAACCCAGTCATCCTCTCTGCGGATGATCTCAGCTTGGGACCACTCGATGTTATGTTGATGAGTTCTAACATGATCTGTTATTCCTGATTTTCTGGTTTCCCCTCGATGTGTGTGTTTTTTTGCGCTCGGCAATACGGACTTTCAATGGCCTTTTAGTTTCACCTCACAGGGTACTCGGTAAATGCAATTCTTGGAATCGCAGTCCGCGTTTGGTGGCCTGGTTTTAGTAAGGCTGCTACGGATAGTGTTTCCGGATCTGAAGCAGATTCTGATGTTGTACTTGGACCCAATTCTTATCCTTTCCGATAATCCTCTGATGTAGGGAAGTTCAAGAATTGGTTGTGACGGCTTCTCTTTCTTGCGAGGTTCTTTCCTGAGGTACCCCTTTTGATGCAAATTTAATACTTAATTACCTTTTGGGGTGCTTTTACAACCGTCTCTCAAGTAATACATCTCTATATTTTCACTATTTGGGTTTGCAGGTTCTCATGGCCTATTTTTTAGGGCACTCAACAGAAATCTGACCTCAGTACTGGTAGTTTTTAAATGGGGTCGTCACGTTAAACATTTCGAAATAAGTATAAGGAAATATTATTCATAATATTTTTCATACTACATATATCAAGCTTGTAATCAAAATTTACATTTTTAAGTTTTTTCATTAGTTTAATCTTTTCGCAAAATCATTTAAAATTTATTTTCTAATTTGATGATAAGTGTGTCTCTTAGAACAAACTCGGGAAGAGTATTGTATACATTTATGTCATAATTTTATTGAAAATAGGATTCAAAGGCAATCAACTTTTAAGAGAAAAAATCGAAATTATTCGTTTGTTTGATGATAATGCGAAGAAGTTGCTACAGGGTTCAACTCAAAACATCTCCAAAGTGTTTCGAATTACTCGTTCGTGGAAAAGCAGCTGAACTGTATACTGTTTTCAATGAAACTGGCGTTACTAAAATCTCTGAAAATTATTAACCTATCCAACACTGCAATATCCTGAGGATATCCTCAACTGAATATAACCAAAGACAAAACCAGAAGATACTCATTTGCCACAAGATCAAGTCATATAAACCGGATAACGGATTTTTTTTAAATTTAAGTTTGCTGGTTAAGCTAATGAATGAATCTGTTATCTCAGAGCAGCAGCTGAGCCGGAGAATATCCTTGTAATTAATTGTAAAGAGCAATGTTCCCAGAAGGTCAATATCTGGTGTGGAATTTTAGGAGATAGAATAATTGGACCTATTCTTTTTGAAGAATAATTGAATGAAGTTCGTTTTGTTAACTTCTCAAATGAGAAATGTTGGGATGAAATTGAAAAACTTCCCCTCAATGTCAGACAAGATAAATATCTGCAGCTAGATGGCGCATCCATTCACAATTCAAGTGTCGTTCATGAATAGTTGACCAAAATTTTACCATGCATTGGATAGGAAGAAACAGTCCCCAACTATGGCCACCACAGTCTCCCGATTAAACACACCTCGATTTTTATTTTTGGGTGAAAAATAAATATATGAAACAATGAAACTCATAATTTTGTTTTTCGAACTTGGTATACGAGGTAAGTCAAATATACTGAATAACTGTTATCGATACTTTTTTTGATACTTCCAAAGCAACATGACATATCGAGAATTGAGCCAATTCAAAAATTTGCAGTGCGTTGTGTTTGGAGCATGTATATGAGCACGAATATTGATTATTAAAATTATTTGATATTTTTTATTAAACCACAATATGAAAAAAATATATATAAACTGAATCAGTACCAAAAAATAACCAATAAATATGTCACTAGTAACTCATATGAGAGTAATAATCCTGGAAAACTTGGACATAGATCTCTTTTTCAGCTTGGGTCATTTCTGCAATAATCGAGTCTTTGAGCTCAGTAATGAGATACGTTTTATTTCCAACTGTAACTGTAGGAATATCTTCGTTGTCGTCTCCACTGTCCATCATATCAATGTCATCAATATCATCTTTCACTTCGTTCATTTCATCCGAACTGGAATCCGAATCATTATTTAGAGCTTTGACAGCATTGGCAGCATTATTGGTTGTTGGCCTTTTCTCGTGTGCTAATAGTACAGACATAATATCATCATTTTTACCAGTTCCACTAACACCTAAAAATTAAAAATTTATTAATCCAACTTATCACCTCCATGAAATGGGATATCTAATAATGATAATAACTAAATTGAAGGAGTTATATTTTTAGCCAAAAACTTTCCCAATAATAACTAATTTTAACAATAGTTTTCGGGTGTAGAACATACAATTATAATAACATATGTATATGAAATAAAATCGCATTTATTATATAATTGAAAAGATTTTAAAACTAAACTTTATGAAATGGGATGGTAACATAAAAGTCAATAATAGCAGGATAGAAAAATCAAGTGAACATTTCAAGAGAAAAATGAAAAATATAGTATGCAATCAAGTTAAAATTAATGCTGAGCAGATAAATTGAAAATTATACATGTCATCAAAAAATTGTGTTCAGTTTGTTGGTGAAAGGCATAAAAGTTGCGTGTTCCTCAATTTTCTGCCATAAAAAAATAATTTGCATAAAATTTTGTGTAAAAAATGGAGTCAAATGCTCAGAAACACTTGAAATATTGACAGTAGCGTACGGTGATGTTACTCTGAGTCAGAAAAATGTTTATAAGTGATGTATAAGCCTTTCACAGGTCGAGAAGATGAATGTGAATGATGACGCTCGCTTTGAATGCCTCAGCACATCAACAACTGGTGAAAATTTGGAGAAAGTGAAGAAACTTGTTATGGAGAATCGTCGGATCACTATTAGAGAAGTTGCGGAGGATGACGGCATATTGGATGGCTCATGCAATGCAATTTTTTCGGAAATTTTGGGCATTGAAGCTAATGGCAGCGAAGTTTGTTCAAAAATTGCTGAGTTTCAACCACTTTAGGTGTTCAATTTTATTATGTTTGACTAGTTCAATATAGTTTTTTAAAACTACAATTTAAAAAATCAGCTAAGAATCATATACTACATTTATACAAAAAGTAAACAGACCTGCAGATACACTATCAATATCAAGAATACTATCAGTAGCTTGACTGGAGTCTTGGCCATCCATATTAGATATTACAGTCGACTCAGTCATCCAAATGGGTTGTTCCTTACGGGTAACCTGAGAATTACTTTCTTCTCCTATAGTAATATCTACTCTAGCTTCCTCGACAGCAAACCCAGATTTTCTCGTAGCTTCTCCAGACCATTCCTGGCCTGCTGGCATATTGGATTTTTTGTCCAATCCTCTTATAGTACTAATATCCACTGGCTCTGGCTCTAATACCTGTGAAGAATAACCTTTTTTTATATTTATTCGACTTCTGGAACAACAAGACAAAATAATTCTTCAATAGCCCTGCAGAGACCCATCCTGAAAGCTTGAAATGCTTTGAGCAAATGAATGTTATTATTATTTGTGAGATCATACAGGGTTCCCGGGTTTTCATTTTTGCCAAAGCAACCAAACACAACTTACTTTAAACATCAAAAATTAAAACATTCCTATTGAACCTTACATACCTCCGGTGCTAATTTTATTCCTTCCACCTCCCGCAGCAAAATGTACAGCGGGTCCAACTGTTCATTAAACTTTGCTAATAACAACCGAGAATCCTTTTTTGGCATTGCAGAGGAGTCTTCTTCAACAACTTCGCGGCAATAAGTGCAATGAAATTCTCCGGAATTGAAATCAAATAATTGATCAGCTTCTAGATCTGTGAAAGTCTTTAGACAACCGGGACATTTGAAACTTGCTCGGCTGGTTGCATCTCGTTCTTCAGTCTCTAATCTTTTTCTCATCAAATCCAGCTTGTATTTGATGACGTTCACGAAGGTTTTATAATTTATGAAGTAATAGTTGACCTTTTGCGCCTTGCCATCTGATCCAGTTTCCATTCGTAAACGGACTTGTATAAATTTATCATTTTTCAATACTGATATTCTCGCCCTCAACATTTTTCTCTCGAATTTCAGGAGTTCGCAGATATCATCTTCCTTCATGCATGGATTTCTTACGAGCATGTCTACTATTAAAGAGTCTTCTATGGAATAAAATCCGCGAACAACTAGTCTTGCTAGTTGTTTCAAGCTACTAGGAACTTCTGTGACTAGTTTTTCTTCAGTCATTATAAATGTATTTTCTAAAAGATGTCCAGTTTTCGTTATTTAATCATGTTCTCATAATCATATTTTCCTAGTTATTATCTGGAAATAAAGGATAACCTATTTGCTTTTTACTCAAAACAAACAAAAACTTGATACCAACAAAAACGGCACCACCACATATTACAACAACTACGTAGCTGTTGTGATCTGTGGCATCCTGTGCTGTTGCCACAGAATAATCTGTACCACTCACCAATGCCGTTACTTTTTCTGCTGTCTGCTGCACAAACCACTTAAGTGGTTTGTGGTCTGCTGTACCACAGAATAGTAAACAATCAAAATCGGAAGTTCAAAGCGGCGCATTTGAACTTCCAATTTCAAAATACGAATACAATATGAAATAAATCAGAACTTGGAATATTTCTGGCGAAGTGGTTATATTAGCTACAACAAAACTTCTCTTTATCATGATTCCACATCCACAAGCGAAACGTCGTCAGTCTGATAGGCCAAAAGCGGCGAAATCCATGAAAAATTTTAGACACGACAACGTTGCCGATCATCGAGGCAATTCACGGCGCATCCAAAAACTTCACTCTATCTCTATACTGTGTTGCCATCAAAACAAACATAAAACTTGCCAAGCGGCTGTTAAAATTATGCCAAAATTATGCTGAAGACTGTATAATTTAGCTAAAAATTATGCTAAAAATTCAAATATTATTCATTCAACATTTAATCGAGTATATTAATATCTTGGTCTTCAACTCTATACCTGTTTTATATCTTGAAAAATATGATATATGCTATACAACAAATGAAAATGCTAAACAGATTTTAAATGTGAAATTATGCTAAATCTGACATAAAATATGCTAAATTGGCATCACTGCCTCTATGATTCAATCCGGTACACTGCGATTAATTACCAAAAAGTGAGGATAGTAACACCACAGGTACACAGCATATGTAACAATACAGGTAACACATATACCTAAAAAGGTATATATAACACTACTAGGTCTATAGTATTCTATTCTGCTTAGGTGCTTTGGGTATTAAAAGTTGACAGTTGACAGTTATTTGTCCGCCATTTTGTAAGTTACGCGAGTGTCAAAGTGAACATATTTTTCATATTCTCTAGTATAAATTGGATTTTGCTATGAGATACGAAATTCTTATTCGATTGTAAGACAATATAATGATTGTGACTCTTCAAAGTGTATAGTGTGTGATTTTTTTATATGCAGAAAAACGAAAACTATCGTTATAGTTAACACTTGTATAGCCCGTTTTACGTTTTTGTACGGTAAATTTGTTGTTTTCGGTAAATAACAATGGATTTCGCTCAGCCGCCACCAAATATCTCGATGCCTCCTCCTAATATGAATATGGCCATTCCGTCGATGGGAGCTCAACTTCAAGGTAAGTGCTATTATAATTTGTGAAAAATTATAAAATAATTTCAACCCTGATAAATATTCGTCCTTTGATACAATTATTTATCAGTTTTACTTTTGTGAATTACAATTACCTCTCAAAACAGATAAAGGGTAGTTATCAGAAAAAAATAAGTACATATTCCATGGATCTTTTGAAGTGATGTGAATTTTTCTCACATATTGCGATGAGAACTTACTGTTTTTTCATTTGAATACTCTGGAGTTAAAAGCAGTAATCTAGTTTTTTCTTAGTGCCAAGTAGATATGTTACACCAAGGCATTTGGTGATTACACTAAATGCCTTGGTGTAATCACGAAACACTATTTCCTGTGAATTAGGTAACCTTAGGTGAATATCATGAGAGAAATTGAATCAATCTTTTTTTTCGCCAGCCTTTCTACTTTTCTTCCAAGAGCTGTAAATATTTGTGAATTTAGTCATCTGTCTAGCCAACTAATGGTGTCTTTTTATGGTTTGTCCCTTAAGGACGGTTGAGTCAAGCAATGCATTCATGGTATACCCAAGCACCACTCATGAGATCTATGATTTGTTGAAACAGCGCTGCCTAGTGTTGGGTCACTACGGCTTCGTTGTTGGACTCTAGTTTTAACAAGGTAAAAACATGCTATTTCTGCTTGCCCTTGCACAAATTAAATAATATAACCATCAAAACACTGTCTTACTGGACATTATTTCAAAATATGGTTTCTTTATAGAAAGCGGCAATCTGTTGATAGCATTGTACAATGAACAATGTTTGTGTTGAGAATCTTACATTCATGAAGTTCTAACACTTTTCAAAGCGTTTTCATTCAAAGGACCCTTTCGGCTATAGATATTGTCACTGTGATATAGTCGCGAAAAACTTCAATAGTATTTCCATTTCCAATAAAAAAGAAGCAAGAGTTTTCTATGCTGTTCTTATGTCTGCTCAAATACCTGTATCTGTACGAATTGAAAATACCATTCCATGTTTGTTTCCCTTGAGAGATCAATAAATACAGTTGAATAGTTTGTCATCGTTTATTTAAAACCTGATTAAATTGGTGTAACTCTAGCAATTAATTATAAAACATATTATTAATGTATTCACTGTATTACTTATGTGTATTCTTTATAATATTCTCGCCAATTATCTCTATTTTGAATTATTAAATCTATAACCCTGTTTATCTATTTCAGTGCTTTCACTTATTTACTCATTTTCATGTGCTTGAGTTTACTACGAGTCACATTTTTCAATTTTTGATATTTTCTTTAATTTTTAAATTGTATATGAAGTTTTATAATGTTTAATACTTGTACTATTATAAACTAAAGTAATAACATATATCAGGCAGTGATAATTTCTCTATACCTATCTGAATTTTGAATCCATTGATCAGAAATGATGACTATATCTGAATTTATATCATAAAAATGAAGTTTCAACCTTTTTAATACTTCTATCTCTTACTCCTTATCAAGAAATTGTTGCAATTGCAATTGATTGCGCCAGGTGAAGGAAAGTTTTTGGCATATCTAGATTTCTTTCATAAATTACAGATCCAAAACAAGCACCGTCACCAAACACCAATCGTAGGTTTCATCAGCGGATGGATATTATTTAAATTGCATTGGAATTCTGTCTGGCCATAATTATTTTTTGATAGGTGCCGTGGAAAATGAAATTTGCTTCAGATTTAGAAAATATAATGGTTCATTGAAATTATAGTTGAATTCAGAAAAGTGACTTTGAAACTAAAGGTCTTATTTGAAAATGGGAATATTTACCGAATTTTCACATGTTTAACAATTTTTTTTAGGATACAACAACAGGCCACCCTTTCGTCCATTTATGAACTTACATAAACCGTTACCTGGTCCTTTAGGTAACATGACTTTAGAAGATTTCGATGGTAAGAGACTTCGGAAATCAGTTATGAGAAAAACGGTGGATTACAATGCGGCTATAATAAAGGAATTGGAGGTGAGTCTGAAAAAATAAATTAATTTGAATTTGTAAGAAAAAATGATTTAGATTATGCTTGATTTACTGTTTATTGCTCTCATTAAAAAAACTTCACAATTTTCATCATGTATATTTGTGTTGTATTATAACATTCAGAGGAATATAAAATATTTTTCTATTTATCTACCTAATCAATCAGAAACATAAATTATAAAAATTGTGAAGTTTATTAAATGGGAAACGTCAGAATCACAAATTTTTACAATTTCAAATTAATATAATAGAAATATTTTGATGTTGGATACATGTTAAAAACATTATGCATTAGAACATGTACTTCGAACAAAATAAAATAATTAAATTCCTGATGCTGGATGCTGTAAATTTTTCATTTAGAAACTTGTGTATTGAGTAGTAGCTTTTTTGAATCAACATTTTCTTAAAATCATCTTCAAATATTTTTTTATTCTCATATAATATGGATTCTCTTGTCCTATTTACTGTCTTGAGAAGGGTTGATTGATCCTATCTTTATATCAAGTGTTTCAGTGCTTGAGTTTACTTCAAGTCTCACTTTCACATTTTTAGTCTGTTTTTTAATTTTAAAATTGTATATGAATATTCATTATATTTGATGCTTGTACTATTGTAAAAGGGGTGATCCCGTGCAATAAATAAATTAATCAATATAAAATATTGTTCGACTTCCCTCTATCATTGTGTACCATTTTTTTCATTGAATAAATAAGTTGAATGTTGATTATTTTTCTGTCTTGCCTTATTATACACAGCATATATTTAATAAATTTTCAAAAATTTTCAGAATCGAGTATGGCAGAGAGACTACAGGGACAGGAGGGCTCTTCAACCAGATGCCATGTATTATCCCGATCTAATGCCTCCCCCTAGTTATCCAGACAACCCAATCAACTGCGTTACTACACGATTCGTTAAGACTGCCACAAACAAGATGCGATGTCCTATATTTTGTATGGCTTGGACACCAGAGGGTAGACGTCTTGTTACCGGCGCTAGTTCAGGCGAATTTACACTGTGGAATGGGTTGACTTTCAATTTTGAAACTATCCTGCAGGTAAGTCTTATATAGATTACCATTGATGACTACTACATCATTGAAAATGATCATTTTGAGGGATGAATATATTGTATATGATTTAGGAGTTATTCTCAACTCACCTACACAATTGGTTCATGGACTGACACCTATCAGAAAACAACTACTCCCCTGGCTAATACCACGCTCGCTTCTGCCTAGTTCGAGGAATGAAAGTTATTCGATTTTTAATTATCAGAAATCATCGATTTCAGGTTGATAGACACTACCTTGCACTGACGAGTGGCCAAACAGCCCGAAACCGGTGTGAAAGTGTGTTCCAATAATTAAAAATCGATTCTGGTAGTTATATCGCCAACAGCATATGCAGGAATCACTTCTGTGAAGAATCCTGCACTCACACCTGTCAGATATAATCCAACGTCCTTCGTGGTATTAGCTAGGGAAGTAGTTGTTTTCTGATAGGTGTCAGTCCATGAACCTACCGTGTAGGTGAGTCAAGACTGGCCTGAACGAATTGTTCATTTAGATAATTTGATAACAACAGATGACTCATGAAAAAATATTTCTTTCAGGCGCATGATAGTCCGGTACGAACCATGGTCTGGAGCCACAATGACAATTGGATGATAACAGGTGATCATGCGGGATATGTCAAATATTGGCAGTCAAACATGAACAACGTCAAGATGTTCCAAGCTCACAAAGAAGCACTTCGTGGCATAAGGTATCTACAACTTCTCTTCGTATTTTTTGAATTTGTACACATCTTTATATATGTCTCAATAAAAAGAATCCCTCCTCTCCTTACATTAGTGCAATTTCTGATTACAATGTTGAAATAAATAAAGATTGAAAACATTCCAATGGGATAAAATAAAATAAATTTTCTGTGATAGATCTGAACCTTCTGTGATAATGATTCGTGATGTAATTTTTTACATGCAATAAATTAATTTTTTTCAATCAAAATCTAGAGTCGGTTCCAGGGATTTTTAAAAACTCTGTTTTCGGCCTTAGTTTATAAAGATTTTTGGAACTGCGTTTTTATTTTAGAACCTCTCATTCGGGTCTCGACAAATAAAAAAGTTATGCAAAGTTCCTTGTTTTATTTCATCTATTTTGTAAAAATTGGTATTTTATAAGTAACTGAATTGAATACAATCATCTCAAAACTTCATTTTGACATTCCGCAATAATTTTTACTGGTTCATCTTAATTTCAATCACTAAATCTTGTGTGCACTAATGATTGTTTTTGACAATATGTTCATTGATATCTACATATTCATCTATCAATTCATAATTTGCTAATCTTGAGGTGTGTCGGTCATAACAATCTTGACAAATATTTATGGTTGATGAACATTTAACTAATTCATATTATACAATGCGTCCAAGATAAGAAAGGCCGATATAAGACAAACAGAATCTGTAGGAGATACAAAGTGAAGTTGTCGCCAAAAAGGCTAATTCTTTTTTGTGGTCCATTCAAATTGAAATTGGTGGAAACGTACAATTAAAAATTCGTAGTAAACACTTAGTAGTCTACAGAACGAGCAGCTCCAATAATCGATCACAATATTAAAAACTAAATTAATAACCATTCTCAATATAATACGATGACTAAAACTTAGGTAACTCCAAATCATCTAAATCAAATTCAAAGATACAGGGCCGAGTTGAAAAACAGCTTTAGCTGACACTTCGCCCATTCGTCATAAAGTTATTATTATTATTATTTAGTTGAAAATGACAAATGGACCTTTTTCATTCAAATTGGCTCTCAGTTACAATTACTATCAACTTCTAAGGATGACATTGCAATTTGAATATTTTTTTAAAAATGTTTTAACATTGCATTCTACATTGCAAGAGAACACATTGTATAGTGGGGAATTTAAATTTCATTGGTTCGAGGTTTAGGCAGAACAAATATATCTTTTCTTGAAGTATGTACTGCAGTTCAGTTACCTTTTAACGTGTGATTCTATTTAACAGACTGTATTTCTCACGGATTCTGATTTTTCCATACTGGCCTTTATCTTGGAACAGACTACAATCAAGTTGTCCAGGTCTCTATATACAAAAATTTCATTTCATTTGAATGGAATTTTGAACTGAACATTTTTGCTGAAGTATAATATTAGAAAGTTGAACCTATTCCATCATCCTTTCCTAAAATTCTTCATCGAATACAATTATTCTAACTGAACTGGTTGGGGAAAAACTGAATTTCATTGTGAATTTTCCAATCCTAATTTGTTTTGAAAACTTGGTGAACTACAAAATGCAGATGTTGCATTCAAAGATTATGTGCATTGGTATTATTCCCTGCAAAAAAAGGTTGAAAGCAAAGACAAAATTTTCTGAAAAACGTTTCAAACTGTCACCTATCATGTATTTGAGCTGAAAGAGTGATATATTTTGCACCCTTACGTCTTATTTATTATATTCTATACAGGGTGTTTCGTTCTTTATACCCTATCTTCACAGACGTAATCGCAAAATAATTTAGCAGAGGTTGGTAAAGCATGTAATGGTGAGAATGATCTGGCAACACTGGGAGGTAAGCTATCCATGTTGTTGACAGAAGATGATTACGGTTCTAATGATTAGTGACATCTCTCTAAAACCAACATGGCGGTCTCGTTATTTTTATGCATTCCCATATGAAACGAAAAATAAAATGGCAATATGGCTGACTACTAAATATGTTGGACTGTTTTATATGTATCCCCATGACGTGGATATCATATAACAGGGTTTGAGGAAAAATCAAAATGGCCGGTAGACCATGGCAAAGATTAGGGTTTTTATTCTCATCTCATCTGAAAAGAATGAAATAATTTTTGAATTAAATCAGACCAATTAGTTTATTACATTACAGAATTCATATGATTGAGAAGCTTGTTGCAAAATTTTGGATCCAGATATCACGTGAGGATGGCAAATGAGACTTTAGCGAAACGTCGTGAAAATGATCCTTGTGGGGATCAAAAACACAGAACACAGAATGAAACCGAAAAGCATAACATATATGTAACATAATTGACATAGGTCAGAGAAAAACTTATGTTTTTTTTTTATAAAATATGTGAATCTCGCGACAAGATTTTATATCACATAAGTAATGTAATTGATTGATGGGTATGATCTAATTCAAAGTTTATTTTTTCCTTTTTATTGCATGTTGACGAAAGCTTGTTTTTAAAAATGTTTTTTAGTATTGATTCATTGTGTATTATCTCTCACTACACAGCTGAAACGAATCTTATTCATAAAGTCAAAAAACCGATTTTATATCTATCATTATAGATACCGGCTCCAAAAAAGCAAAAACTGTTTTGCGACGCCCGAAGATGCTATCGTATAGTGAAACATGTGTCGCGGTTTTATTAACTTTAAAGTGGAAATCTCACGTTGAAGCGTGTTTTATGAATACGTTATAATGGATTTTCATCAAGTATCTGTCAGTTCTATCTGATTTTAGATTGGTAATATTGTTAAATGGTGGTGTTTTTATGGTTTCACTTTAATTTCACCAAGGAATGTATAATGTAAATAACAATAAACAGAATGAACTTCATAAAATACAGGTTCCTATGGGATGAGGTGAATTCTGGCTAGTGGCGCATTCACTAGACAACTAAATTGTTGAAAATTTAGTACCACTTGCTCTATACTTGAATCATTAAGAAAGACATGAGAGTTGTTGACTAGTAATTTTACTTCACGAGATAACCGTGAAATTTGATCCATTCTAATTGTAACTGTGATTTATAAATGCTTCTAATTATTTTCTTTTATAAGGTTTTCAGAGGTTTGATTTATAGATTCACTTGCTGTTTCCCAAACAGAAATAAGATAGTGCAAATGTGAATAAACTAAACTGGATTAAAATATATTGTTGCGAGGTGACGACCTATGGCGGTGAAGGACTCTGAAATTCTTTGTCGGATTCTTCGTTTTCACTTGCAATGGGTGAAACACTTTCGAACCGGAGTTTTTTACGTCAAAGTCTAGTTAATATCAAGATGTAACTCGTTTACTAATGATTTTCACTGGCTTTTGCGGGATACTCGGCGCCTCTACCAAATTTGTTACAACTTTTGGTTGAGGGTTGCTCAGGGGTAGCCTTATGAGGGGAACACTAGAATACTTAAATACTTGGTTTATTGCCTAGGAGTTTTACATGGTGGTCTTTCCCCAATCAGGTATTACTAATAACTGTCTTATGATAATACATGTTGATATCATCAAAATTGTTAAGTCGAGGAATCAGCTACCGCGGTCCCCTCTCACTCCATACGCCTCTTGTTGGTCATAGTGACAATACGTCGTCGCGTAGTATCGCTGCTAAACTAAGAGTAGATTCCTTCACCGCCATAGGTCGTCACCTCGCAACAATATATTCTTAAAAAAATTTATGGGTATAAAGTTACTAATCTTGTAAAAAATTACAATGAGGAGATATTTTCTTTTTAATTTTTTCAATATGTTTACTCCATGACAATTTTCAGTCAATGTATTAACCTGAAAATTTTGTTGTTTCTGTATAGAATCATGATCAAACATAATCGAATCATTCAAAATATCAATTAGTCTCAGGGAAATATTCGTCCAAATCATTCGTATGTATATCGTGTGTATATCGTTGACATCAGAATTGGAATTTCCCACTGAGTTGTATCAAGCTTTCTTCCAAGCTCGATAATTTCCTCAAATTCATTTTTTTCTTTTTTTGAGTGTCTAAATGTTGTCTCTTCAAAGTAGCTAAAGTAAGTTCAAATCCAAGATAGAGTGGATGTAAACATTGACATTCCCTACGCACGTGATATTGAAAAGCCCAAAAATTGGCCAGGGTCGTATTCAGAACCAACATCTTGTTGATCGCAAATGCTATATCATACTTAGGAAAACTTTTTTATAATAACGAGTGAAATGCACAAGTTTTGCAGTTTAACGGGAAAAATGCAGAT
>WOGR01002539.1:0-17275 GCA_015342045.1 Leptinotarsa lineolata | reverse complement strand
TACTCAGCCTGCTGGTAAATCCGCCACTGATTAACGTCCTCTTCAAATCCGGTGGATAATTCCGCCAGACGTAGCGACAAGTCTCGAGCTATTTCTGATGTAGCGAGCCTGCTACTGATATATAGATGTCACTGCAAGGGCTATTTTGATATTTTTTCTGTCTCGAATAGTAGACTATCCCAGATGGGTTTATTAAATTTTATCATGTCGTTAAAATTAACGATGTTTATTCAGTCTCGTCTATGACACTATGAATTCTCAGAAAATATATTTTGATACGTATTATACTTCTAAGTACCTCTTGATACTTCTGAAAACTGATAAAGGTTCCTTTCTTCTACGAAAACACATGTGTTCTGGTGTTTGATATCTGACGAAAAATAATGTACCTAACTTATACTTTATTACAAACTAGATATGCAGATATATGATCAAAATGTCTTCATTGTATGAATGACAAATTGAACTAAAAACGTTAATTGTTTCCACGAGACTTCATATTTCATAAAGTATTTCTACTCAACACACAAACATTTTGAACCTCACCTCGCTTGAAAAAATATGGGTAAAATAATTCTTTCAGAGTGGATGATTGAATATTTTTCACCAAGTGCTCGAGAAGAGATTGAAGTGAATTTTTCTTCATTGCAATTGTGACGAAATGTTTTGTTTGATATTTTTCTAAAGAATGAATTGAAACACATCAAATAACCTACTATTTATTTACAAATTACTTTTCGTTTATGATAACAGTCGAGATGAAATGATCACACACAAATTCATAGATGCACATTTGTTGTTCAAGCGAATGAAATTAAAAATAACGTGAGTAATAGAACCAATCCCGACATCTTAGACATCAAAGTGGCACCATTAGGAGGCAAGTTATCCAAATTCAGTTGTTTCTTAATGCTATCGGGTACATCTATGTAGATTTTTCCAACTCCAATGTCGCCAATGAGAGTCCTTAATTTGTTGACATCAACACTGTCTTTTTCTGCTGACCATAATGTTAGAGTTGAATCTTTGATGCCTTTTACCAACTTCCTCATTTGCGGCAAGCTTTCAGCTGCTATCGCCGATCGGACTATAATATAAGATACAGTAAGAAAAATATTGCTAAGAACAGATTAATTGCACATCGCACAATATACGAGGTTTGGCTAGAAAATAACAGGGGGAAACTTTTTATTATACCAATTGACTCCCCTCAACTATCCATACACATTTTCGTTAAAATTTTCCTGTGAAAAAATATTTTGTCATTTTCCGAAAGCTTCCTTCACTTTCAGGAACAAAAACTCACACAGAATTAGATCTGGTGATTATAGTGGATGTCTCGATCGAGAAATCTCATGCTAGACCAAAAATGATTTATCTATGACGTATTTTGCTACACAGTAGATCCCTCAGTCGAAATGATACATCAAACTAACTGAAAAAGCTTCTTTGCAGCGAAACGCTCCTTTAGAAAAATCATTATTGTGAAAATTGTTTTATTATCATGGATATTATTAATAATTTGTCTGTGTGTGGGCTGAAGCATCCACAACTCTGGTCGATTTCTTCTTACTCGCTAAAGGAAAGTGGCTAGAACCTAAGGATGATAAATTTATTTACTGTTTGTCCTACAGGAACTGAATTTACAAATTGAATTCCATGTATGTCCAATCATCAAGGAGTCCTGAAGGACGTCCTGCGCTTGAATCATCTTTGATGTGCTCTTACCGTTCTTTGAAATGTTTACAGCACTCAAAAGCCCGTGTACGTGACATACATTCATTTCCCAACACTTGTAAGAGAGAACATGCCTTTATTACGGATTTACCGAGTTTCACTGAACATTCCACGTTCACACGTTGCTCAATTAAAAAGCCTTCATTTTTTCGACGAGTGGTAGATATGAGAAAAGGCTGTAGCCCAACTACTTAAATACTATAAGGTAGTGTCGTCCAATAACTGGAATGTGTAGGGGGATGTCAAGCGACTCGTCAATACGGCGTTTCACCTCGAGGTTTGCATCGTGTGTCTTAAAGAAAACAGTTCCTGCTATTTTCTAGCCACACATCGTATTATTTTTTATTAAATATCATGATGTGTGACTACTGAAAGTAAAATTTTTGTCTTTCAAAATATAAGTGTCTTCACGTTGGATGAATGTTTTTGAGTGTCAGCAGCCGGTCAGGTTGACGTGGTTATTTTGCTCCACGCACTCAATCGACCGCTGTGTGAATCGGAGGTTCAAGCCGCTGGGCGAATCACCGATTTTCACTTGCTTTCTTCTAACCCGTGTTAGGAATCACACGTTAAAAGGTGAGACATCGTTAGTCCTTAGCTTGCACAAGTTTCGACTTCAGAGAGTTGTTGTTCGTAGGGGGGCAACAGCTGGTTAATGGAAAAACAGATTTCGAAACAGATTTTAAAACAGAATTGAATCATCTGATTTAATGAATATTTTGCGATTTTTTTTTTATTTTTTTTTGAAAATATTTGTATTTTTGGTCCTGTTATAGACAGATTTGAATTATCCAATTCATCCAACGCCTATGTTCCTTCAAAAATATTTGTATATTGTTTTCACGGATACTTCATTTTTTGGATAAATTTACAATTTTACCTGACAGTCTACATAGATTTTCATCTAATGTAACAATTTTTCTATCTAACAATTTTTTCTTATGACAGAAGAGTTCTTCTGTTTATCATTTTTAACAAATAGAAAACAATATCAACTATCCAGATCATACAGGAATAAAAAACGTTAACATTCTGATTCAGTCATGGGTGTACCACAAGGTTCTGTACATGAATTATTACTTTTTTTGTAATATACGAATGAAACTGAATCCATAGTGAATTGAGCTCAGTTCACTAGGTATACAAATGACTAATGTGATCTATGTAGAGACTGAATGTAGCGATGTACTGAGTGTTCTCATTAGTTCAGTTCTTCCGGTCTGCTTCTCAACAATCAAAAGGATGATGTCAATAGAATTCAGCCTTACATTTAAAAAATGTAAAATTTCTTGGAGTCATTTTGGACCAAAATTTGAATTGGAAAAATATGATGCTGTATTATGATAAAGTGGTGATGTCAATTGTTAAGAATCTTCACATTTCTGGTGGGACTGCAAGAACCCCAGAACACATTACTGAGATTTATTTATTTTATTCAAAATACCTCAACAGATGGGTTTAATTTGATATACCGATGAAACTAGAAGAAAAATAAAGTCAGAGTTATTCGCTATATTGTGGGAAGCACTACGCCATCTGCGGTGGTTAAGACTTCATGAGCGATGCACCCATTTCGAAAAATATCGCGAAAAAATGAAGTTCCGAATCCCAGAGGAAGAGCTGGCTGGCGGCCATTGACGCCTCTACTACGCTAGGCAGACAATATGTAACCTATATGGAATCCGCCACCAAACTCAGCAAAGACCAGATACGTTTTAATTGAAAAAATTCACTTTTGATTTTTTTCTCTCAAAGAAGTTATTTTCAAAAAGGTATTCTCTGTTAATTTTTTTCAGTTTCAGTTTATTTCGGTTAAAAAAAGAATATACATTTATAATAGTTGGGTCATTTCAGCTGTTCGAAGCGCTTATGGCTTGTATTGTGCTTTCCATTTTCCTTTTCACAGAACACTTTCAATAATGATTGGTACAGTACGACATGTGAATTATTTCATTGAAGATGTGGAAACGGAAAGAAAAAACGAAAAATCAACTACTAATTGAAAAGCAGGAGAAAACGATAGACAACATGAAAAGCAGAGAAAATTGGTGAAATTAATTGTTGTGTTTTGAATATTAGGTTATTTTAAAAACAGGAATACGTAATGCGATCAGACAATATAGTAGAATGATGGAACCAAGATTCATAGTCACATAGTAACTTACAGTATCAAAATATCTTATAAAATTAGTTCAGAGAATTATACATGTCATTTCTTATAATGATGCGTTTTTTAGCAGACTCATAATGAGTGTATCATTTGTTGTAATATTTGCTTTATAGATTCTGAAGTTTGAAATTTCTCGTGTTTCTTTTGGCAGTATATTATACAATTTGGGTGCAAAATAATATATTGTTTTTTGTTTGTGGCATTTCTTGAATCGAGGTAGTGATGAGTTTTGTGCGTATCTAGTATCTTTTGATCTTACTAATACTTCGCTAAATTAGTTTTCGTCATGATTGAATACAACTTTCCAATTCATAATTGTATTCGAAATATTTGAGAGGGTACCTTCGCTATTCCTCTAATGTGAACCAACTAATGCATATAGATATTTCAAAGATGTGAAATTTCACGAGCGACGACAAGTAAGTCGAAGATATTTTTTGGATTCATTGGATGTCGTCTATATGTTTTTATTCCTGACTTTTCATCTATGATTGCGGTGATGAAGCAAAATTTAAAACAATTATTTGGGTCAGTGGTTCGATACCATCGATAGTGAACCTGACTTCTTACCTATTGGTTGAATTGAAGAACTTGATACGTATTATGTTACCGATGTTACTTCTCATTTTCCTTCTGTTGAAGTTTTTCAAACAAAAGAAAAAGTGATGTATCAAAACTGGGGTTATTGTAGTCTCTGTTTATAAAAATTTCGCCACTAGGATGAATGGTAATAATGAAGAAATGGTTTCGACTGACAAAAAACTCTTCAGAGGACAGTTTACAGAAAATTATCAGAAAATAGCAGTGAAACTGAAATTTTCAGATTGTTCGTAGCATGTGATATTCGTGGAAGATATGAATTATATGATCAACAAACATGTTTTTTTCGAATGTCACGTACAAATTGAAATATTCAGTTTCCGTAATAATTTTTGTTTATTCATGAAACAACTTTGTGTATATGTTATGTGTTTCTATTGTTTTTGAATGAACATTTGTACATACGTGTATTACATCAATATAATACAATAGTGGTCATTTATGGGATGATATATTTTCTTCAGTTTGAAGTGAAGCGATACTTCTGATAGAATCATTATGGAAATTATTTCAGAGTAGACAAAATTAGATACACGATACTGAGATACTTGTTGATACAGTTCATTATAATACATTGTTTTCAGATATAAAAGTAATGGTTTTCACTTATAAATGAGACAAATCATTCATTTAGTTAGCAAGTCTCATTATTCATTTTGATGATCTTGATTAATTTTTTCAATTCAATTTATTCCGAAAAGAATATCTCAGTAAATCCGATCCATTGTAATTAGTTATGGAAGAATTCAAAGAGGAAGCCGACGTGCGATTCAGAAAAAGTGAGTAATTTAATTGTTCATTCTTCTGAATATATGTTTGAATATCAATATCTCAGTGTGAATACCAAATAATGATTTCAAAGACAAACTTTTGACTTCTATGGTGACATTATCACAATTTCCGTAGGGATCTATGATTTACTCTCAAGAATGGAATAGAACTCAGGTTACTCTTCGATAATATAACTTTTGATGGGTAGAAGAACTTTCAGAATCGTTAGGGTTGTTTTCGATTTTGTCCATCACAAACAAATATATCAGGAATTGAATATTTTTCCTTCAGAATATAAAGATGAAGGTGTGAATAAGTGGATCACAAAATTGGAAATGACTATGTTTAACTCATTTCTTTTACTTCATTTTCATTTTGATTCTCAATACCCTCGAATATGATCATGCCTCTATTCAGTATTCGAAATGTTAGCCAAATCATCTGGAAAATCATTTTCATTTCAATTTGTTTCAACAAATGTTTGACGTGATTATTTGAATCTCCAAACTTTTTTTATTCATGTATCGAATGAAATGAATCAAACTATAAGTATGAAGCATAGTCTACTACAAAACATCAGTTAATAATTACGGTACTCAGATCGATTAGGTCAAACAAAGAAATGAAAATTCAAAAAGCATTGATTAGGATTCTACTGTTCAAAATAAGTTCGGCTCGACTATCCACTATGAACAGGCAGCAATCAGTTACACCTCAATTATATGTAACAATTAACCTGAGAAGCGATGACGAAATGAAGATCCTCTTTCAGACAAGTTGAAACGGAAACAAAAGTGTTATATCGATATAGTGAATGCAAAGTCTAGTCTTGGAAACATTCGCGATTATTTTGATGACACGCAGTATACGAGTATTTATGCAACAAATTCAGTTTCAATAACGCGGCGTGAACTTATTCCAACTGTCAATCAGGTAACCCTTGTTGACGTGATGTGACAAACGCCTACCAAACTAGTTGATGGTGGTTAAACGATTTTACAAATCAGGACCAACATAACACCACAAAATTATTTTCGAAAGGGAGTTTTTTATTAAACTTTACTGATGAATTGTAAAAGTGGCAATACGGAATGATGCAGAGCAATACACTATCATTATCGAAGACAATAATCACAGCTTGACTAAATTACATTTTTTTTGATCCATTGGTTTTTCTCGAATCCTGCAGGACTGTTCCTGGAGGTTGTTCATCAAAACTGACAGAGTTTGATGATGGCTGTCTGTCACTTCATCAAGGGCACGAAATGGTTGAACTGAATTAAAATATCACTCACCCTCGCGAGATGCCAATTGGCTGCAGAATGAAGCAGAATGCATCTGCATAATTAATAGGTTGATAAGCAGGTAGAAGATAGAACCAAGCTCTGTCAGTTTGAATGTAGAATGGAATTGAGTGGTAAGCTTTCAGAGAATTGTGAGATTTTGTCGCACTTTCATGATTTTTCATGAAGAAACATTCCTCTGGAAACAGCACCATTATCAAAACGTTCATGAAATTCATTGTGATATTCTCGTAATGACTTGGGTTCGTTATGTAGGAGTTCTTATCCTTTCTCGAATGTATCATGGTAAGGTTCCAATCGAGCCTAGTGGAACACGAAGAAAGTCCATTCGAAGATATCATTTATTGTTCCATTGGATACTCCGGCAATTCTGTTGGATATCTTTAGTATCCATTTCAATGTTGAATGTCATTGGTTTGGACTTCCATTGTCTAATACGATTTTGAATGATTTGAAATCCTCGAGAGAATAAATACAATTGGGAATGAAAAATTGCGGAAAATATCGATTATATTAGGCAAAAAAACTCTGAAATGGAATAACGGTTCAATCAATTTCAAAAATTCGAAAATTGAACGATTGAACTGAAAAATGAATAAAAGCTGAAAGATTTCAAGAGAAGTTACTTCACGACGTTTCGATTGTTAGTATCCACAATCATCTTCGAGTGATGACTGGACTTATTCCTCCGAGGGATTGAGAGCACGTGCTTGAAGATCCGCCAAGACATGGAGAATACCCGCAACAGGAAGTGGGAGAATGCCCAAATGCTGACCGAAAGCAAGAAAAATAAGAAGCCGCCAACGTCATCAACATAACTTACCTCCCACTCACGGATATGAAGGAATCTTTGTTGAGGAAAGGGCTGAACTTTGCCATTGCGCCTACATATGTATCCACTTCGAAGATGATTACTGCAGTGGAATCACCAGATCCCTCATTTATCAGACCGAGGCTGAAGGGTTTAGATGAAAAATCAGAGAACAGCTGGATCAAGAACCAGTTTCAACATCTATCATCAGCAATGAAGAACGCAGAGCTCTGAACGTAGAGATAACAGCATCAACATTCTACCTGCAGATACGGGAAACGCTACTGTAGTGATGGATACTGACCTCTTCGAATAAAATTTCGGAGACTTTTTTCAGAAAGGACAATATACGAAGTCCGTATGGGATCCTACTACATTAAATGGAAGAAAGTTGTATCAGACTCTCAAAAAACACCAAATTAATTTCCGAAAAAGAAGAGATCATCGCTAACATCGCACCACATTTAACTTTCTCACTTGTTTGGACTACCCGAAATTCACAAGAACGGTGTTTTGCTCAGACCGAACACCAGCTCCAGAAAGTTGGCTACTTGAAACTTGTTTGTATTTCCACTTACAAGAACAAAACTGTTACAAAGAAAAACATAATATTTATGGCAATTTGTCGAACTACTGGGGGTAATTGTAATCACAGAGCAAGATCAACTAATCAGTTTCGACGTGAAAAGTCTTTACACGAACGTTTTTGTTGAAGAAACATTACAAATCATACAGAGGAAGCTATTCGGAGGCGGGGACCTTGAAGATAGAATGGACTCACGGATAGAAATGATCATGATATAACTAGAATGCTGTGTACGGAACTGCTATTTCCAACTGAAGGACAGAAATTCATACAAGATGAAGGACTGCCAATGGGATCGCCACCCCCACCAGTTGAAAGCAACATAAATATGAAGTGGTTTGAAACTCTGGCCATTGAAGATGCCCACAATAAACTTCGAGTCTGGTTGAGATACGTTGACGACACCTTCATAATATGGAACCATGAAAATACAAAACTAGACACCTTCCTGAAAGACAATAACAACTTGAGACTTTTCATCACTTTCACAATGGAGATAGAAGTCCACAACGAATAGCCATCCTTAGATGTAGTAGTGAAGAGGACCGACACTATTTCAGGCTCTGTGAAACGACGGAAGGTCTCGAGAAGGAAATAGGTATCTTCAAAAACTAAAATGTTACTCCAAATGGTTACTCCAAAGTGATGGTGAAACAGACTTTGGCTAATAGACAGCAAGAGCCTCGCAAGAAAAAAAAAGCCGTCACTACCAGTGCTCACACTTTCCTACATCAGAGAATTGTCAGGAAGGATAGGAAAAATTTGGTTCAAGTAAAACATCAGAACCTGCTCCAGATCCGGAATAACTATCCGTAGTAGCCTCACGAAAACCAGGCAACCAAACACGGACTGCGATTCTTAGAATTGCACCGGATACTCTGTGCTTTCGGAAAACCCTATATCGGGGAAACTAAAAGGCCGTTGAAAGTCCGCATTGCCGAGCACAAGAAACACACATAGCAAGGAGAAACTAGAAAATTAGGGATAGCAGAGCATGTTTGGACTCATCAACATAACATCGAGTGTTCTCAAGCTGAGATCATCCACAGGGAGGAATACTGGTTTAGGAGAAAATTCAAAGAAGCCGCATATATGTTGTTCAACAACGTATTCAGCCAAGGCAACATAAAAATACGCAACATATGGAAACCGATAATCAAGCGGAAATCGGCCAACTCCCGCCAATTGAACGTCTCCCGCTAAACCGATGGAGCGGATCGTTTCGAACCTACGAACTGATTGTTACTAAACGAACGCTGAACTAGCTTCACCACAGACCCTCATAGCAGACTAATTTGATAAATTTATATAATGGGAGAGTATGTACTCCACCATACATATTTCATAGAAACAGTAATTTTTTTATTCGAATACATCGTATTTTGATCAAAAACCAATATCTTTATTACTTTCAGAATTGAGGAATTATAAACTTGATTCAGGAGATATCGTTCACAAGGAGAAAAAATTTGAATTTTATTTGTGTTGCGGGTATCTTTTTGTCGAATTAATTGGTCAGGTCAGTTCACTCATAATTTTTTGTTTAGCAAAGTGGTGAAACCAAGCACTTTCGAAAGTTATTCTCATGTTCAGTTATGAAAATATGATCATACTGATAGTTCACCTTGATTCATAAAGAACAACAATGAACTGTGAATAGAAGATACTTCGAATTTATGTTTCTTAGTTAACTCATTTTACATTTTTGCTGCTGATAATATGGGCAGGAAATTTTAGTCTTGCGATAAAATTCTGGACCCCGGCTACTTTCATTTTCCTACCCGTCCCCTCATTTTACTTTGAAGTCGTCAAAAATTAAAGTAGTTTTCAAGACTGATTGTTCACCAAGTTTTTTCATCTCAGGAAGCTACTTACTAATCATTTCTATTTTTCATGATTTCACATTTTGATATCCGATAATCATTCATGCTGAAGCTTCGCTCCAGTAAATATTGGTGAGTTATACCTGAATCGTCGTATTCGTAGACGATAAGTAAGAAATTTGAGAGACTGTGGTGCATTTGAAAAAAATTAAACTAGAATGTATTGCTATTTGAAGTGTGAAAAACCAAGTGAATGGTTTGGGTGAGCAAATATTGCCTCATAAAGATCAACAACCATTTTTTTTCAATTTGGGATTGGTCATTTACAAAAATATTTCTAATCCAGACTTCTTTACGAGAAATTACCCACGAACTGAGGATTTCTGTAAAATCTATCACAAATATTTCAAACAAGAATATATACGAATACTACAGGTTACACAAAGTTCATCACCTCTAAAGAAACGGATTACTTAATGAGAGTACGATTTGCGGAGTGGTTGAAATGTATAAATAGAAAAGTTGGAAATACTTGTTGAAAAATAATATGGACGTACGAGTCAAAATTCACTAACAATAATTGGTTCAAGAGAGACACCCATTATGTGAGGAATAATACAAATGAACATTTATAAAATGAAGTTATTTCCAAAAAGATTCCGAATAAATGTTCGATTGGAAATTTTGGGAAAAAACATACTAGCTTCCTTTTTCCACGATGACTATTTGAATGGTGGAATGCATTTACATTTTTCATTCGATAAGTTTGATGGCTATTCAGATTAATTGTCAGGAAGCATCCGCCGTGAAAAATAAAATTTTCAATGAAACGTTATTCCTCTCCATGATAAAGCAGAAAAAAAATGAAACACATGTACAGATATCGAACATTTCGAACAAAAAACACGAGATGCAAGTGATAGCATCACACTCATCATGATAAAAATTACTACAGTAATTGTATGGACAAACAACTTATGTGTATTCAACAAAGAGGTCCTCAATTCGGTAGTTTTTTATGTATCCATTTTAAAATGAACTGGTTTTCCTTTCGATGGTTGTCACTGATGATGCTACTTATTTCGAATGAAACGCTATGAAAAATATTAAGTGTATCATATCACCGAATTGTGATTTCCATATTTGAATAAATTTATTGTTACATCGTTTCTGTACATTTCGTATACAATGAAACTTTCTTTTTCAATTTCAATATTTTCTAAAATGAACGTTTTCACGATGATTCTTTGTTTTTTCAATTACTTATTCGTATTCGTAGTGATCAAGAATATAACAGTGTTACCACAAAAAGACATTATCAGTCTGTATATCTACTAGGAAACATTTCATTGTGAGATTATTACTGAACGATTTTTCAAAAAAAGCGCTTTTGTAAAACTGTTTCTTGAAAATCTCGCAATGAAGTGTTTCTTGAATGGATTTCCATCAAGTATCGGACGACTCCATCACATACCTATTATATCTTCAACAAACGCTTTTGGGAAGGTTATTACCTTCTGATTTGATCAAGTTGTATGATGACCACATTAGGCTACTTCGGAATATATCCATCAGAAACCAATATGAATCAACTAAGGTTTCTAAATTGAGCATAAATTCATTTGCTTCCGAAAGTGTCAACTTATTCGACTGCTATAAAAGAATTGAAGCACTCTGCTGTTGTATGTAACTAGTGTGTAATCGCACCTTGAAAAGTAAGGCCTCGTTAATTCATTGCTCGCACAAGTTTCGGATTCTGAGGATTGACGTTCGTCAGCTGGTTAACGGAATGAACAATCTTAGAACAACAATTTTTTAGTGTGGCCGTGTGGCCATTAGCTAACAATGTTTTTTAATCATTGATGATTTTTTGAAAGTTCGAGTTGAAGATCTACAAATCTTCTCAACGTGAAAATTCGTAACGTTATATTTTTACTAGTCTTTTACACAATGTCGTATGATTATTGATATACAAATTTCTTGAAGAGTGAATAACTTTTTTTTCAGTTTCGATAATTTCTGTTCGACAGCCCAAGGATAAAACTTCACCTCCTCCTGAGGACAAATATAACATTGTGTACATGCTTTTCTTTTTTTTTGGATTGGGAGGAGTATTACCCAATGTTTATTTTATGACCGCGACTGACGTACGTATATATTGATTATGATGCTTCTGCGAAGCTAATTATTTTTTTTTCAGTACTGGATGTATAAATTTCGAGATGCAACGCAGGAGAACTATGATTCCCACAAAAGAAATCAGTTACAAGCCAATTTCATGGGAATTTCAGCGACAATACATTCCGTACCAGGTTTAGTGACTACTATGATATTGACAAGATATGGACATAAAATTCATATTAGAATGAGATTTTTAGTGCCACTCTTTGCAATTGTTGCCATTTATATTTTATTCACTGCATTAGTCAAAGTCAATACAGATTCATGTGAGTATGATTGAAGTTCATACATATTTTATGGAGAGGAAATTTTTGGAAAATAATGTCAGCTTTCATCTCCTCTTCTGGGTATGTTGAGAGGAATAACGTTTTACATTTTTCCTCTCACATGCAGATGAAAAAAAAAGTATATTTGAAACAATTACTCCCTCTTAGAATATTGAATAATAAATAAATCACATAAAAAATGAAACAATATTTCCAACATAACTTGACCAGATGGCACGTTTTTTCTTAGTTTATATACTCAACATTCCCAATGATCCCATTCTTGATGAAAAGGAAAACTATAACATCGGGCGTAAAATGAATCCAAAACAAGCACTTTTCTCAATCACCAGAACTGCAGTACTGGAATTTCAATTTCATGAGCAGTAATGTCAGTTTAATTAGTTCATATAAAAACTGACATTTGTGAGAAGTTATAATTTCGAACTCAAATTATTTTTACCATCGTTGACTTGATGAGAACAATATTGTACATATATACTGTACACTCTCCAATTGAAGTTTTCTACTATACATGAAATTATTCAATTTGAGTTTTAAAATTCATGAAGAATTGAGTCGGCTTCGCACGGGTAGCAGAATATAATATATGCATAAATTTTCACGTCACAGTTTCTAGTTTCACATCATCTTGTAACTGATGATAATGACCTTTGTGATGAATTCACTCAAAAAAGTGTATCAACAACTATCGATCGATTTCAATTCTGAAGTTTGTGAATACCTAGGTATGTACCCGAAGACAACTGAAAAAAATGAATGTTACAATTTTCAAAGTGATATACCTACTACGTGAAACAAAACCAACGCATTTATTATATATCTTTAATACGCTTGCCGCATAGGTTTGTGAGGTCGCTTGATTTTATTTTGTGGCTCGATAGTTTTAAATTTTATGATAACTCCCACCACAATGATTTGAATTGTATTATTTGAATGGAAATCATAATTCAAATCAAATACCCAAAGTTACTGATTTCATGAGAATAAATGTCATATTCTTCTAAATATCTTTTCAATTACCACATATTTGATCAGTATTTTAAACATAACGTAGACTATCCTTCGAAAATAAACATATGCCATCGCATATGTTTGTAACAGGAGGATGATATGTTTTGTTATGTCTCAAAGAGGCATTATCGTTGAAAGATTTACGGGTAGCTTCACTGTCCAGCCTCTTAACAGATAACGTCTATATATTTTAACCAATACAGATAAACCCTTTTCTTCAATCGCTTTCTTCACCGTTGGAAATCATGAGAATATCCATTGAGTAGTTTTTAGCAAATTTCATTGACATGTTGACAGGCAAGCTTCTATACTGTTACGAAAGTGATCCATTTATTCTAATTGACTTCACTTTCATTCAATTACTGATCCAAATCCACATATCTTTTTTATCATCATACCGACTCGAGGAAAAAGGAAACTGTCAACGCCACATAAGTGAAAACTCGTGAAATATGTCGATTTTTATAGATATTTTTCAACTTCACTGAACCCAGATTGTTTTTCAGGGCAATTACCATTCTTCATTTTGACCTTGGTGGTATCAACTTTATTATGTGGTGAGTAATGATTTTACAGTTTTCATCATACACAGGGTGTGAACTTAGAAACTTTCCACTCGAATATGACAATGAAAATTTCGAAAACCAAATCGTCAAAGTTATTCTTCTCAAAATATTTTGAGAGACTACATTTATACTCATTATTGAAAAGTCATTCGTCTGGTTTATGAGTGATCCATTTTTCGGAAATTTCATACCAATTTTGACCTCGAAATTCTTTGATGCAATAGATCTCTAATAAACAAATTCACTGATGAAAAATCATTTTTTTGTCTCATAACAGTATATTTACATTATCAAGATCAAGTCTCCTGAACGAAATGTTGATATAAAAATTCCATTTTTTTATATTCTTGAGAGATATAATGTCCTGAATGTGTATTCATTTATCTAGAACTCATTCCACTATAGAATTTTCGGAGTTTTGCTGGATGACGATGACTAAAATGATTTATTTTTTCAAAATATTTTTGCCATGACTTCAGAACCCCAGGTATGGATCTATTCAACCGAAAAATAAAAAAAAAATTTGAAGAAAAAATGACACGTTAAATGAAATATTGAGTTTTCCATAGATTCGGCCCCAGTAAAAATCAAATCATTAATTGATAATGGAAATTAAATCTTCAAAACATTTCTGAAACATAAAAGATTATTGGGATGAGTAATCATTGAAAATGTGGACGGTTGAATTCATGAACTTTTCGAGGTTATTTCCTGCATTACTTCTCCTTTGCTTGCTACAATCCTATTTTTCTAGACATCTTGTATATAAGAGGAGCACATCGCGATGATATCTGAAAACTTCAATGTCAACTTCTGCTTCATATCAAACTTCTAAATGGTGCGTGGTGCTCAATGTGACACACACTGTATACCAAAAAATTGCTGCTGCCTTGTTATTTTGATACCAATAATATTTATTTCAGTCATCTATATAATCAGTTATTTTTCAAGAGAAATCTTCTTTGTCTCGTTCGAAACAAGACAAGACGAAACAAGAAACGAGAATATCTTGTCTTGGCGGCAACATTATAAAAAAGGATCACTAGTCGCTCGAATAATTTACAACAAACTCCATTCTCGCGAGTAATGGCAATATTTCTTGCTCATTCAAAAAAATTATTTTTTGTATCCCTCAAAACGTGTTGGTCAGTCCGTAGGACCTATAATAGCAATATCGTTTCTTTTGATAGATATTTACAAATATATCATTAATTTTCTCAGGAACCTTCTAATGCTAACTTGAGAGAATATTTACATACCTGTTTTAAGTGTTGCAGATAACCTTTCAATTCAGTAATTTGGCATTGATATCAAGATTTCCAAATGAATATTTGAAAAGTCAAATGTATGGAACAAGTTCATCAGGTATCATTAGTGCAATTATACAAATAATATGCCTGGCAATAGGTGGAACTCCGACAGAAAGTGCACTGATTTATTTTTCAACTGGAACTTTTATATTAACGGTTACTTTGATTTTGGCATATATAAGCAAAAATCTTCCTTTTTTCCAATACTATTTGGGAGATGCTGTGGCAGATGTGAAAAAACCTGTGCATACCTTTACCGAAATGATAAAAGTAACCATACGAATTTGGCCTTTGATAGCGATGATGTTTATTGCTATTGCGACTATGTGCATTTCACATTCGAACATAACCAACCTCGTGGTTTCTGAGTGTTATGGAGAAAACCTGTGGTGTGGTAAGTGGAATGAAATATTTTAACTTTTTTTTTGATATAGTAATATTTTCAAAGATTTCGACTTCTTGGAGAATAACATTGCATATAATTCATTTTCAATTGAATTTCTTTATGTTATCAGTTGGAATTTTTCAGATTGAACTATTTTCCAAATGATATCAATATACCGAATATTTTGTATCAATTCATTGTTTTAATACTGGTATCGCATCATTTCATTAGTTGAATTTATCTTGTTATGGAATTTTTTACTCTGTTCCAATTATTCTGACGTATTAATTTCTGTATCTAATCACAGTCGTCATTTAAACTGGAGATAATCGTTCAACAACAGCCTAGAAGGAGAATTTTTTTGACAGATTTGAACTCTTTTCAGATTATCAGCTGAAACTTCATCATAATTGAAAAAGGGGTATGTTTCGATATTATACATATAGAGTTCAGAGCTGAAATAGTAAACCTGTTAAAACAGATTCAATGTAAAATGATTGCCAATGACGTGAAGAAAAACTGCTTTCAAATATTCCGGGTATTTCTTAATAACATGAAATTATATCCGAAAAAGTTATTTTTGGGTGAATTTAAAAAAAATCATATGAAGACATGTTCTGAAGAAAAACCCACTGTTGGAAATAATGGGTGCAAAGATTCAAAAAAATATGATATGCAAAGTGGCTCAATTTTTTTTTTCGAAAACGAAGCTAGATATGAAGAAAACACAGGAGACGGAAAAGTTGTATTTTCAGTTAATTATTTTGAAAAAATCGAAATCTACAACAACAAGTCAGTGGCGTAATTTTTATCCCAATATTATTGGCTGTGGTGCTCACTGAGACTCTACTGGGCCTAATAGTTTCAATCTAGTTATGGTTAAATAAGCGCCTTATTACTTCGACCAACTGTAGCAAATTTCGACTGAGTTGGTGTGAGGATGTTCATGACGTTTCATAAATACCATTTTTATTCAAACTTCTAACGAATCACCCTCTGTAGTTTTGTATCGTAGTTAGAAAACACCCTGTATCACATAGCATATTAGTGTAGAGTACTAGTTAAACTGTTATAAAGAAACGCTCATTGGAAATATAATCTGTATTGTGAAAATCTGCCATTATCATCATGAATATTGTTATTGATTTCCACCAAGTAACTGGTCAGTATATTCAAACTTCATTCAGGCAACACTCAATAGTGAAATTTTCAATGTGAATGCAAAAATCCCACAATAAAGTGTTACCTGAATACGTTTTGGATTTTCATCAAGTATCGGCCAATTCCATCACATGTCAGAATATTATATATGAAAATTGAAAATTTCAGATTGTTCATAGCAAGTTTTTCATATTTGTTACGAATTTTCATCAACAAAAAGTACCATATCGAAAACAATAATTGTAGTCGAGTTGATATTCGTTATTTTCACACACGAACACATTGATAATCGAATTTCAAATTCACAATTAATTTCAGACAAATTATTCGTTCCCACGATAACTTTTCTACTGGCAGACATCATGGCTCTAGCTGGACGTTTTTTCGCTAAACCCATTTTCACAGTGAGTAATAATAATAATATAAAATTGATATGATAAATTGTGGTGATTAAAATAATGAAATGTAGTTGAAATATTCGAAAAATGGAAGCAACAGGATGTCAGACAATTGACATGACACCTTAAGTTAGACAGAAAGTGTCTGACAGAATTTCTTGTTCTGACCAA